>JAGVVM010009031.1:0-18133 GCA_019149425.1 Psidium friedrichsthalianum
GGAGAGGCCTTGTTAATCCTTTTTATAAAAACTTAGCTGGGAAGATCACTTACCTTTTGGTAGAACATGGGCAAATGTTTGCATATGATAGAATAATGGAATGAGTGTAACTGGTACTCTTAGGATGAAGTTTATCAAAAACTCCTTTTTCTTGCTACTTCTAGCATCTTTATATTGAGTCAAGCTAATCTAGTTGTACTTCTATTTCACGGGCTGATCACTCAGACTGCATATGCTACTAATAAAGTTTTACCTCTTGTGTTCAGCTATGTCCCAAATCCTGTGCTGGTTATAATTGATGTTCAACCCAAGGAACTTGGAATACCAACAAAGGCATACTATGCTGTTGAAGAAGTCAAAGAGGTAAGAGTAGGTAGTCCCCCCCGTCGCTGCCTGTTGTCGTCAAAATTTAAGTTCAGTGTGCTTTCCATATAGCACATATGAGGTTCATTTAAATTTTCTGGGATTAAGCTCTCTCTCTCTCTCTCTCTCTCTCTCCAGAATGCAACTCAGAAGAGCCAGAAAGTGTTCGTGCACGTTCCTTCAGAAATTGCTGCCCATGAGGTTGAGGAAATAGGTATGCTTTTGAGATGGGAAGATTCCTGTCTTGAAACGATATCATCATCATTAATCCTAGTCCTAGATGTCACTGTGACTACATACTGTACCATGAACTGCATCAATGATTCACTGATTGACAGGTGTGGAGCACTTGCTACGTGATGTAAAGGATACAACCATTAGCACCCTTGCCACAGAGGTAACATGTCCTGACACTTTCTATCTCTTTTTCTTTTCTTTCTGATATGGTGTCCCTACAATTTTTAGGCTAATATCTGTATGAGTTTCGATTGTAGAATGAAGGTCCGCAGATAAAATCTGGTTGCTGGTTCTCCTTAACTCGAGAGTTCATTATTATGTACAGGTGACTGGAAAGCTCACAGCCTTGAAGGATTGGATGCTCGACTTAAGGAGATAAGAAGTTATCTCGACCTCGTCATTGATGGAAAGCTCCCATTAAATCATGAGATCCTGTATCATCTTCAGGTTCATTATCGTCATCTATGAAGAGTGTGTGGATATTTTTCATCTGCAAGATACATGCTGACTGATATGAAATAGATAATTAAAGGACTAATATGGATGATGCCTTAAGAATAACTGCATTTGTTGGCAATGAAGTTTATTTTGTTAGACGCATAACGGAACCTGGCTCTCTGGTTCTGCTGTATTTATTGGCAGTTAATATTGCTGACTGCAAAACATCTATATTAAGAGCTTCAAGCTTTCTAGCCATGTCTTTGTTATTCATTTAAGCTTATAGTTTCAGATGGAAATAAAGGAGAGCAGTCTTATTTTTATTAGCAATTAGGTTGATGGGCTAATGGCCTGTCTTAGAAAATTCCCAGTTCCGTGTTTATTCATTATTGGAGTTGATAGACAACTTCTCATGTATTGGGATTATTTAATTAGTTGACTGGTTGCAGTTATTTTGTTATTCAATCTGTATTGCTTTTGTCGGCCTGTCCTCTCCTTGCTTGCATAATAGTTTAATTAGAAATTACAGATTTCAAACTGATTATAGAATATCAATTGTCATTTATTTCGGACCTTACACCTTTTTTCTTGTGTGGATCCTATAGGATGTCTTTAACCTCCTTCCTAACCTGAATGTCAATGAGTTGATAAAGGCTTTTGCAGGTAATGGAAGGATATCTTGGGATTTCAGTTTGCCTACTATGCTCAAATGTTTCCACTTTATCCTTACTGGGTAATTTCCTCTTTGCAGTTAAAACGAATGATATGATGCTAGTTATATATCTCTCTTCCCTCATCCGAAGTGTGATCGCTCTCCATAATTTGATCAACAATAAGGTTTGTCAGCTGCCTTCATTCTGCCTTATTCTCCTTCCGGTTGTTGCATGACCATGCAGTCTTTTTTTTTTTTTTTTTTCCGAAATGACCATGCAGTCTTCTGGTACTGATTCTACCAGTTTAGCTCCTAAGGAAAATTATTTTTAGGCATTTAACTGAAGACCCTATGAGTACGCCTCCTTTTAGTATGAGATGAGTTCCTGACCAGTTTTCTTATTATCAGTACTGAGAGCTTGCTTTTGTTGTCCGACTGACCATCGGTTATCTAATTGGGCGTGCGCCTTATTTGTGAACCTGACTAAGCTCCTCTAGAAGTTGCATTTGGATTTATTTGTTTCATGGGATAATAATGCTTATTTATACTCATTCTTGGACACTTAGATGATATCACTGATTTCTCTAGAAGTTGCTTTTGGATTTACTTATTTCATGGGATAATCATGCTTATTTATACTCTTTATCATTCTTGGACACCTAGATGATATCACCGATTTCTTTTTACAGATTCTCAACAAAGAACACGAAAAGGCAGAAGACTCAAACCTGTTGCCGTACCTGCTGCAGCTGGAAGCTAGATGGAAGGATAAAATAACCCTCAAGACTCGCCGGAGGTTTTGTTTCGGTGATGAATTGTGTCGTTGGTATTTTGTTATCCTAGTTTTGAGATCGACAAGAACGGGGATGAAGGGGAGACACAGGAATTGGATATTCTTCGGAAAAAATTGTCATTTGATTGTTAGTTTGTCATAGTCTAGCCCTTTCTTCCATCCGCACGATATGGTTTGAATGCTCTTGTCATGAGATATGTCAGACCAACACCTTTCTGCTAATGATGACGACTCTGCAAGTGCCAAAATTCAAAGCAACTCAGGTTACCCTTTAGCGTTCTTGATCATTTTCTTCTTTTGCCCACGTTTTTTTCTGAGAAGAACTTAACGAGAGGCTTGACTGAGCTAAATTCATGCACATCAAGAGCATACGAGTCTTGCTACTTAAAACGCGTCCATTTGATTTATACTGCAGTTTTTATGCAAGTCTCGGTACCTAATTGAGATTTTCACCATAACCAAAAAAAAAAAAATCGAGCAAGGATTCATTTTCGGACTAGTCATTAGAGCTGAATATAATGGACCGACTAAATCGGAAATAAGTTGGATCGAAAATTGGCCAATTTAGTGTGGCTCTTGGCTCCGTGGAGAATTGGACCAATTAGATTGAATCAAAAAATATTTTTTTTTCAAAAAAAATTAAATGTAAATGTAAATCTAAATTTAAGATATTAAAGATATTAAAGATAATTTTTAGATTTAGTGATATCGCGATGTAATTAATAAAAAAAATAATTCGATGAATATGTTGTTTAACGACATAAATTTAAAGACAAATCATAAAAAAAAAATACAACTGTTCTGATGATTGAAGCGTTTGAGAGCCGATCCTCTTAATTCGACTCTTTGTTACAAGATACGGTCCGATCGGATTGAGAACCGATTCCTTCCGAGCGTTGTGCCAAACTATATTTGCATCTTTAATACACCTGCCGAGACGCCGACAAAGTTTGACCTTCTCCAAGCAATCCATCGCCGTCAAGCTTCGCGAATTCTTAAATACGTTTTCCCCGCCCTTTTTGGAGGGAAGGGCATATTCCCAACAAAGGCGTCCTCATTCGGGGGCAAATCGGTCATTCCGCAACTCCATCCGCTTCCTTGAACGGAACAATCACCGAGACCCAAACGGGACGTGGGGGATGGATGGTGTGGCGTTTCTGCTACCAATCGCCATCACGCGTCCAACACATGTCATTATTCCGCTACAGCCTACAGCCAAACTCACAGATAGTCTCTCTCTCTCTCTCTAGAGGGAAAACCTTGACTCCATTTTCCCGAGAAAACCAGTCGGGAAAAGGAGGGGCGATCATTTTCCCCGGAAAAAGGAGGAGGAGGAGCCATGTCGGACGCTCTGATCAACGGGCTCGCGGGAGCTGGCGGGGCATCATTGCTCAGCTCATCACCTACCCTCTTCAGACTGTAATCACATGCGATCCCTGTGGATTCGTCTCGGCTGTTTTTTTTTTTTTTTTTTGTAGTCTCCGCGTGCTTCGTGTCTGTTGTACGGTGTAAGTGATCCTGCTAAAAACGTTCGGATCGTCTCCAGGTGAACGCGCGCCAACAGACGGAGCGCGATCTGAAGAAAGAGAGGAGGAAACTTGGGACCGTCGAGCAAATGTATCAGGTGCGCGCTTACTTCACGTCTTCTGCTTTTGTTTCGCTCGTTTCCTAGGAAACTATGAACATGCGAGGTGGGAAATTGCATTTTGAGCTGATGTGGGGTGTTGATCTGGGTCAACGCGCGCTCGGTGGTTGAAGTCAATAGAGTCTTAGTCGTTTGGTTGGAACGATCTTTGAGTGAAAGATTTTCGTCTCTGTTACGTGTCCATCTGCTATTTGAGCTAATTTTGTTGCTTTGCTTGCTGTTTAGGTGGTCAAGCAAGAGGGATGGGAACGTTTGTATGGAGGCTTAATGCCGTCGCTCGTAGGCACAGCTGCATCTCAGGTGAGCTATCGCAATATTGTTCCTCAGTATCAGATACGAGCTGCACACACCTCTCTTCAACTTTCCTTTCTCGTTATATGTTTACATCTTTATGAGGGACCTGGAGTTGTACGAATTTCTTTAAGAGGAGCGTTGGGATGAGTGGTCATCTTTTCACCGGGTTTTCTGTTGTTTCATTTGCATAGATGAGAAGGGGAAAATGCGGGATCTGAGACTTAACTCTAGTGGAATGATTAACATTAAATGTGCTTTTGATGTCGTGGGATGAAAATGGTGGAAAGGCATTATACCTAGAAGTTTGTAGCATGACTTCCATTGCTGGTTTCTTCACATAAATTTGGCTGGGCATGTATCTAAAATGTGTGCTGGGCTTGCTGAAACAGAGCGGCCGCTTTATGAGATTGTGATTTGCAATGCTCTTGCTATGTGGTCCCATGATAGTAAAGTTTGTGCCGTTGCTTCACTCACTTTCTGTAGTGTCTTTGCTGACTTTCATTATTCTTCATAAGCAATGGCAGTCTTCCAAGTTTAAGCAATAGCCTTTATGTTTGTCCCAAGGTCACGTTCATTAGATCAATAGTATCCAAATTGTGTAGGCCTTTCATAGGCAATTCCTCAAGCTTTTAGTTTCTCTGCATGAGAGAGGATCAACCCTGTTTAAATGGGAAAAAGAAACGGAAAAACTTAACAAGACGATGACGAATGTCCACCGAGGGATATTTTGTCTTAACCTTAAAAAAGGATAGAAGTTGAGTCCTAACATGTGCAGTATGTGCTGCTTATCTTGTTGGATTGGATTAGCAACACGCCTCGAGCTGGGTTACTTGGGTTCTCTTTTCCTGGAAAAAGAGAAGGGAAAGAATATGGTAGCACATATATTCAGTAGCTGTTCTAGAGTTCATTTCTTTTAAGTACAAGGCAACTCCTTGAAAGAATGTGATCAAGGAATAGCAGCTGCATTGCTAAGTATTTGCATGCAGCAACTTTGGTTGTAAACTTTAGAGGTTCTCGCTCTTTGCTGCCATCATTTTTCAGAAGTTTATGACAGTTAAATGCAGTTAAATAATTAGATGTGTCCTCATAGTTGGTTGGATAGTAATTATATCAATACTCACAACTATCATTTTTTTCAAATCATTGATGAGCTCAACTGTTAAGTTTTCTACTGTTTATTAAACTAAAGCTTAACTGGTTAATTTGTCCAATCACACCCCCTCTCCCCAACAAGGAAAAGTCAGAGAGAGAGAGAGAGAGTGTGCAGCTCCAAAACTTTACTTGAGGATTAGTTAAGGTGGACAAAATCTTAGATAGGTCATTTTAAGAATCTATTGCATGTGAAACATTTTAATTATGAAATCTGTTGATTTCTTATGTACCTGCAACTTTCATGCTACAGGGTGTTTACTATTATTTCTATCAAATATTCAGGAAGAAAGCAGAAGTCGCTGCACTTGAACGAAGGAAGAAAGGAATGGGTGATGGAACGGTTGGAATGTTCTCGTCACTCGTGGTGGCAGCTTTATCTGGGTAATTTACCAAGTATTATCTATTTCATATACAAAGCACATTCAGGGTGAATGCTGTATATTCACCACATCATTATTTTAACATACCCTGTTGTTTTCTGGAAATTTTGATCCGATTGTAAGAATACGTGTATGGTAGCGGGTGCTTGTTTGACACTTTGGCTGCTTTTATTGCTAAGACAGGTTTTGCTGTTCCTATTTTAGTTCTCAGTGTAATGTGCTAAGGAATTGGAGGGATTATTTTTCCCATTCTTTTGGCCGCGACAGTGTGGACTTTGAACCGAAATTTGAATATTTGTCACCTTCTATCGTTGGGGTCCTGAGCTGGACTTAATTGGGTTTAGACCTGGCACTTCCTACTGATAATAGTCTACTTCTCCCTTTTTCTCTTCAATTTATGCATTGAATTTGCTGTATATTCTATAATATAATTAACCGGTTGGTTCCCTTTTGCAGGTGCATAAATGTCCTGCTAACAAACCCAATATGGGTAGTTGTAACCCGAATGCAGGTGAGTGGTTTGTGCAGATTAGCCGATGCTTCCTTCGTGCTCAAAAGCAATATGTTCATGTCAAGTTTTCACGGTCATGATGCCTATCAAATTTACCATCCGTTTCATCTTCTTTTCTTTTGTGAATTCATGTCTTACATGCCTTTTAATTGCAAAATCCTTTTTTACATTTGATGGGAAAATACTTTTGGCTATGAAGCCATTTGGTTTGTCTAATTGTTGTAATGATTCAGGGGACATTGCATTATACTGATGGACATTCCAACAAGAGAGAGCTTTTGCTTTTATTTTTATTTTTATTTTTTGTTTTTTTTGGGGGGGGGGGGGGGGGGGGGGGAATAGGGATTGTCTAAGGTACTATCTTCTAATATCTGAACTTTGAATTAATAGAAGTAAATGTAGCTTGTTTTGTGCGTGTGAGTACAGGCATGTGCTGCTTTGCAGTCCTTTTTTCAAAATACTTTGTGTGGACCTGCAGACTCACACGAAAATCTCAAAGAAGTCTGAGTTGGATACGGTTGCTCCAGATGATGCAATTCTTGCTGCTGTAGAGCCTCCTCCTTATGGAACTGGCCATGTGGTAGGTTCTTCTCCTTTTTGGCCTAAGAGGAATCTGTCACTTAAAATGAGTTCCCCTCTCTGTATCTCCCCTTTTAACTTCTCTTGGTACATACTATAGTAGCTCATATGCTTTCTCTATCTTTAGCACATGTATTAAATGCTAAAATCATTACAGGGGTAAAAGTTTTATAGTTTCCTTGTGGGAAAATGGCAACTTTTGCTGTTGTTAAATCCTAGAATATGGCTATTGGTGTTAGTTGGAACAGGACTGTGTGTGAGAAAATTTTAGCTGCTGCAGGAGCACGATGATCCCGTCTATCCAAGCCAATCACCATGCACCAAGGGTTATGAATTTCCTTATTTCAACGCTTGGCACATGGTGATTCGGTTGGATGAAAGGGAATTTCAACTCCAGAAGCAGCTAAATGCCTCTTCCTGTGTGAATGTGGTCTTTGTAGTGTGTGCTAGTGTCCTTACATGCATTTAAATTGTTTATATGTTTGGTAATTTGACTATGTATAGAGCAACCTGATGCACAGCAGCATTCTCATGTTTGACTCTCTCCTCCATTGGGTTGTATCTTGCCAAAAGATGATCCTTATGTATATTTCGCAACGACAGTGCCCATTGATGAGATCTTCTGTCTGGTGGTCTGGAAGAACTAGTTGAACTTAACCTTTAGTGCCGATTATGGCAGACTGAGTGATGAAGCGATTGCGAGCTTCTTTTTTGGTCTAGTTCATTTATCCATTGCTGGGTGAAAATCAGAGTAACCTTCCTAGGCCCCACCTAATCCATGGACTTGATTTAGGCAGTATTCATATATTTTGGAGAGACATATGTTTCATATGAGACCTGATAACCAAGAGAATTACTATTAAGTTTGTGGATTTATTTATCTAGAAATGGAATTGTTGACGGTTTTTGCCTGTATTTCAATCCGACTTCCTTGTCTGACGATGTGAGGTTTATGCCATAGTTTCTCTTCTGCTAACTCGTCTTCTTCTTCTTATAACATTGAACAGGTTCAAGAAGTGTACAATGAAGCTGGATTCTGGGGTTTCTGGAAAGGTGTATTCCCTACATTAATAATGGTATGTCAGAGATTTCTTTTGTATTTGCAAAGGTGGTAATATTGATTTTTTCCCTCTGATATATACAGGTAAGTAATCCTTCCCTTCAGTTCATGCTCTACGAAACTATGTTAAAGAAGTTAAACAAGAGACGCGTTCTGAAGGGCAAGAGTGCTCCAACTGCTTTGGAGGTGACTTTGATCTCGACTTTCTAGCAATACTGTGACTCATAGAAGAGCTGTATTTCTTTGTATTGCCTTATTTCTTCAAGCACTCTCTCAGCCCTAATCAATAAAAATTTCCTCTTGCCAGATCTTCCTCCTAGGAGCCTTGGCTAAACTTGGTGCCACTGTTGTGACATATCCTCTTTTAGTTGTCAAGGTTAGTTACCTGGGATTGTAAAAAGACTGAATGACTTGTGCATCTGCTTTTCTTTTTAACCACGCATAAGTATTGATGTTTCTATGCTGTCTTTAAGATATGTGGAATGCAGGGCAAGGATGAAAAAGAATAGCCATATTGAAAATGACTGGCTGGCTTTTATGCACTGGAGGAAGTTTTGATATTGGGTTGGGGAAAATATGACTAACAAACAGAAATGCTTTATACCTTCAGACGGAAAATCTTAGATATTTGGGTTTTGAGTTAGTAATTATGAAGGGAAGGCTGCAGAAGATCAAAGGAGAAGTGGAACTTAGGAAAGCTAGTCTTCTTTTCTGTATTCCCTTTAGCTATAAGCATGTCGATGAAGTTCATATACTGCACCATGAATTTCAACTAACCCATGTTAATGTCTCTAAATTTCTCGTCTTTGCAGGCGAGGCTTCAAGCTAAACAGGCCGCTACTGGAGATAAAAGGCATCAATATAGAGGTTATTATTGAGTTATGCTGATATTTCTTGTACTATCCCATTCTTTAATGGGATTGCGAGTTAGTGCATCTGCATGATCAAGATATTGTAATGCATTTTATGATTTATCTCAAGGATTATAACCATTCAATCTTATCATGCACGTCACTCTTTTTTTCTCATGGTCCATGACATGCCATGTGTGCTGATGCTGCTTTTTCATTTCTTCAATACAGGCACATGGGATGCCATTTTGAAGATGATACGCTATGAAGGCCTCTATGGGTTTTACAAAGGAATGAGTACAAAAATTTTTCAGAGCGTGCTTGCGGCAGCTGTGTTGTTCATGGTCAAGGAAGAACTCGTGAAAGGTGCTCGGTTCCTGCTAGCTGGAGATGGTTTTGATGCCTCGAGGTCGAAACCTTCATGACAGGACTCTCTCTCTCTCTCCCTTTGTTGCAGCATTGCTCATTCCGCGACGCATTTAGGTAAGTTATCAATTACACACGAGTAGGAGGTGGAATGTGGAAACAATTCGTGCCAAAGCAGTCTTATTATTTGTGTTCCACAAGATGCTAACAATTGATTCCGCTGGGGACAATCCGATTGCGGGATTGCGGAATTTATGTGCGGTTCCCCTTTGTTTTCTTAGTATGGCTAGACAGACTTTCCATTCTCTTCCGCTCCTTTTTTTTTCCCCCCTCGGTTTTCATCACAAACGAACATGTGGATATTCTGGCGTGGTCGACGTTGTCATCTTTATCATGGGGTTTTATTGCGTCTTTCTTGTGATGTAGCCCGTGGTGCACTGCATGTTTTATTATGCTCTGAAGAGCGCGAGAAACTCGAAAAGGGAAAGACCAGTGAAGGGAACAAGATTGGAAATTGCGTGCCTGCTATTTCACTCCACCATCAACTCCCATAAAAAAGAGTAATTTCACCGCTAATCTCAGTCGATTTGTTGTTGTTAAGTCATCCGATTTAGGTTTGAGGGAAAGTATCATCCCAGAGGAGCGAATGCCTTGCACCTATCAATTCACGCAGTGCTGTAGCTAACGCCTGGGAGTGTGTTCTCAAAAATGAACCTGAAGCACTCCCGGAAGGCCACACAAGCGCCGGTATTCGATGCTAAGTGGAGAATTTTACCTGGGCTTGAAAGAGAGGTATGCTTAGGGATTGCGCACGTAAGGGGTGCATGGTCACCATTGCTGTGTGGTGCAACGTCTCACTTTGAGGACATTCCTTATGTTTGGTTGCCACCGAGCCTTGAACGGGCTGTCGAGCAACTCAAACCATTTTCTTCTTTTGGGTAAATAATTTCCTGTCTCTCCCTCCACAAATTGCAGCCACCGAGGGCCAAATATACTCCCACCTAACTCATTTTTCACCAATAATAATTCCTTTAGAGGCCCAGTCTATTAAAAAAATGACTTAATTTTCTAAAAATTCTCAACTTTACACTTAATCTCAATTTTATCTCTGATTTTTTTTTGTCTTAAAAGAATCCCAATTTTAGTTAAGTTTAATTTATCCCCAATTTTTTTATTAAAATAAATCCCAACTTTAGATTTAGTCGAAAAATCTAAATTTTGACCAAATCTCAAATCTCCATCTATTAATCTTTTGTTCAAAAAAATCATTGGTCGTCCTTAATTTTCTTATCAAAGCCCGATTTCATTTTGGAGATAATTTTTCACGTTTTTTAACTGATGTGAATTTGTTATTGACGCTAACATGATTAATGGCGATTTTTAATGAAAGGTTAGCGGAGGTAAACTTTAGACAAGAAAAAGGTCCGACTAACAAGAGATTGGAGTTAAAGTTGGTCATTTTACTTGCAAAAAAAAGTAGGGGGCAAGTATCGGACTGAATTTAGAGTCAGAGATTTTTTAGATAATAGGAAGTTCATGGAAGAATTGGGATTGTTATTAAATTTGGGATAGAATTGGGACTCGATGGTAAATTTTGGGATTTTTTATAATGGATTAAGTGAAAAAAGAAAATAGCGAAAAGAAAGAAAACAAAAGGGTTTATCGTCCCCATTTCGCGTGCGTTATATCTTCATCGCACTGTAGAAGCTCCCGCTGACTAAAGAAGAAGAGGTCGCGAGTGCGAGAAAGTAAAAACCCTCCGTCCCGCTCTCTGTCTCTGCGTTCTCTGTTCGGACAAAGCAAACTCCAGGCTCGAAGATGTCGGAAACCAACGCGGAAAGCCCGAGCAAGAACGCGAAGAAGGCGAATCTCTTGGATCAGCACTCCATCAAGCACATTCTCGATGAGTCCGTCTCCGAGGTACAGTTGAGACGTAGCCAATTTGCTTTGCTTTCTCCGTCATCCTTTTTCCAGATCCGTCCTTAGTCGCTCAATTCCTGGAGCAATCGGCTGATTGTTGTGGTTTAATTTTTAAGATCGTCAAGAGTCGCGGGTACGTGGAAGATGTGCGGATGAGCAACGTGAGGCTGTTGATCGGGACGGTCATCATCGCCATCGCTCTCTTCGCTCAATTTTACAAGAAGAAGTTCCCGAGAACAGGGACTTCTTGATCGCCTGCATCGTATTATATCCTTTTTTTTTTTTTTCCTTCTCGCTCATTTGATGCCCTCTATCTGTTTGATTCCCGAGAAAGTCGACTAAATATTGCTGATTTTGATTGAACTGCCGCTGTCTTTTAGGCGGAGGTAGAGTGTTCACAATTGAGTGCTTTGCTGGGGGATTTTTTTGTACTGCACCTGAAAAATCGGATTTTGAATGTATGTTCTTTTAGTTGCTTGTTCAGTAGAAAATTGCTTTTTTTTTTTGTTTTGTTGGGGGGGGGAGGGAAGGCCGTCGTGCTGATTTTCCTCATTCTCCGCCTTCGTTTTTGTGGGAAAAGTTGACTGTTCTGTTTTTCTTTTCTGAATTGGACGAGGACTTATAGACTGAAATGCCCAAGTGGGGTGTTGCAGGATACAAAAGGATACTCTCAAGTCAGGAATTGTAGAAGATCTTTGTGTGGGAATTGTCGCATTCTATTTCTGTTAGAGATCGTGATCCTTAATTCTGGCAAGTATATAGTTTTCAATGGTTTCTGCAGCTGCTCATATACACCAAGGAGAAGAATGCCATCATGTTTACCTATCCACGTGTGGTGAGTTTATTTTGTTTCATAGAATGGATGACTTCTTATAAACTGATGTTGCTGACATTCTACCTTATTCTACTTTATTTTTTTTCACCCTACTGTGCTGCGATGTTATTACTGGACCATGTTTTGAGTTATGAGTTTTATATTGTGGTTCTTGTGTATGCTTGTCTATTTTCATCTATATTAGCTTTTGCCAAATGTGAAGCCTTGGGTTGTGTCTTGGATGTCAGATGCATTATCCGACCTTAAGATTTTGAAAATCTGATTCCAAAGAATATGAAGATATTTACCCTCAGCAGCCATTTGGTAATCCTTTTTGCCTGTGAGTGTGGCTATACACAATTAGGGTTGCCTTGTTACTGTTAACTCTCTAGATCCTTGAAGAAGTTTGTTGGTAAACAATGGATGAGAATTGAACTTTTTGGTTTGAGGATTTGAAAGGGAGGTTATGAAGCTTTTCAAGTTCAACTTATTTGCTTTTTTATCTTATGTTTTGGAGTTCTTTGGTCCTAAAAGATCTTTCCTTCTTTCTTGACAGAAAGATCTTTTCAATTTTGATGAAGAATATTTAGTTCCATTTTTTTTTTATTAGCTAGCATTGAAGCCCATGCTATGCATGAGGGAAAACTTAATTGACGAACATAACAAACCTATAATTCTGTGTGAGAGGATTGTCATCGATTATTGTTGCTACTCAAATAGTGTTTCTGAAATCGCGTGCACATTTGAACCCTTTCATGCTTCTTTGTAGCAAAATTTTAGTTTTACTCAACTTTTGAAAAAATAAATGTATTTATTGGGATGTGCTTCTTGTTGTTGTATGACCTTTTAAATATTGAGTTGTATTATGTATTTCTATACAATACTTCCTGAACATAAAGTGTGAGATTTTGTGGAACCACCATCAACTGTTCTAATAGCTTAAGTTAATAATGAATGCGTAGTTTAATATTTGATTACCCTAACTCTTCTCTCACGCTTAGTCTTAGTCTGGTCTTTTTTGCCTAGTTCTAAGCGTAGAATATTCCATTGGGGAGGCAAATGGGGCCTGAAAGGATTGAACTTAGGATCTCCTACTCTAGTACTATGTGAAATTTTACGAGACCACTGCAAACTATTTTAAATGTTTAAGATGATAATGAATGCGCGGTTTAATATTTTACTCTATCATAAAGAAATTTCGAGATAAATAGTGGCTAATTTCCTATATTTGCTGTTACATTTCTCTAAGCTTTTGAAATGTTATTATTGAAAATTCGTGTTGGAAAAGTGTAGACTTCTGTTCCCCCCTTATTTGTGTCTGATTCTGGAGAATATATTATATGATTTACGACATTTTTGTGATTTCTTTAAACTTTTATTGGTTTATATCTGATTGTTTTGGCTAATTTGTCTTTCCTCTTTTTTGCTTTATGAAAAATGTGGGGATTACACAGTTAGAATGTGGTAAATGTCATTAGAAATGAAAGTTTTAGGGGCAGATTGCTTTGATATATGAGCTCTATTGATGGATATACGTACCTTCATCATTCCACTCGTATGCATCCCTCGTTTCTTTACATATGCAGAGTCGGAAAACCCACCTTCATGTCTTGCCAATGCGAGTCTGGTTTGACCTAGTGATTATTTTAAGATTCTTGCTTTTGCTTTTTTTTGGCTTTTCTTTTTGTCCAAAACTTGCTATTGGTATGGCGGCTATTTTTCTGCACATATCTGATGACTACACTAAATGTGGCTTCCATTTCCTTAATTCCATCTTAACTTTTTTCGTTTGGCTATCCATTCTCACTATTAATATATTGTGATGTTGCTCTTGATGATTGCTACTTGCGTCTTTCACTTTGTTGAGTTGTAGAAATGAAACATGTATGCTATGCCTATTGTGTTCCATGTTTATTTTTAAATAGAGAGTTGGATATTCTGTTGTATCTCATTTGCTAATCCAATTTTTTACTGTCTTTTTTGTAATCATATACCAATAGTTCGTTGGCACATCATTCATTTGTTTGACTTGTTTGAGTAATGTATGAAATGGCATTGCCTTTAGATGGTGCTAGACTCTGATGGACGTAATAGAACTTGCTGCAAATTATGTCGTGTATTTTCCAGCCCACAGAGCCTTGGCTTGTCTGGCTTATTTGAACTTTTTATTTGTTTGTAGACATCATTATCAGAATTTTGGTGTCTGACTTATTTAAATTTTAAGGTTCCCTTTTATTTGATGCATAGCTGAATATTCCTTTGTTCTCATTTTTCACTAGGCCTTATGAGTTGTGAACTTAGCCAGAAGAAACGGAAAACTGTATATCCCGAGATTCCATTCATTACTTGCAGCCGAGGGATTATGTGAGCAAAGTAATTGTTTCCTTTTCTCCATGTAGGGCTCCTTTAACAGCACTGGACTGGTGGTGTCTTCAAAATTACCAAGGTTCTCCGACTTGTACACACCCTCACCATAGCGAGTGCAGACACAAAGTCAATTTCAGCAAACAAGCCAGTGGAATTAACTAAGAGCGTCACTCAGTGGTCTCTCTCTCCCCCCCCCCCTCACCTCAGACATGCACGCTTCACGCACACCTGTATTCACAATGCCCCTCTCACGCTGGTGGAGGAGGTTATTGAGAAAAAAAACAAAAAAAAAAAGACGTAGTACCTAACATGGGGGGCATCGGGAAGCTGCTAAAGTATTGCTTTTGAGCGCGGGGGGTTTCCTGGATCAAGACAGAAAGAATGAGAGGAAAGACGAGCAAATGGGGGAGTAGGACCAAGCGACGGGATACAGGGGAGGGCTTAGTCGGTGTTGAACCTGATCGGATGACGCACGAACGGTCTCTTCGAATGTGTTCTTGGTTTTGCTTGTAGCTTATGTTTCGCTTCAACGGGCATTTTTCTATAGTGATCACTTTGATTAGTCCGTGATTTGCCCGGGTGGTTTCTCTACTGGATTCGAATATTTGCCTTCATGTTCCTTTTTTCTCCCCGAAAGTTGAAGTAAGAGTGTCGTCTTTGGGCTTCGATGTCCTTTTTCAAGGCTTTACCAGGGTGGACGTCTGCCTTGTTCTCTCGTCGTTCTATCTCCTTGCCGCCGGTGCCGCGTCTTTTTCTGATGCGCGCGTTTCCTGTTTTCTGGTGTTCACTTGTACGCCGTTCAAATGCTTTAATATGACGATTGCAGTTCAAAAGGCGATTCTTAGTCAGGGATGCTGTCAAGACTGCTCTCATACACGGTGCATTTCACCCAAACGTCTTCCATGATCTGTTGAAATGGGCACTGATGGAGATGTGAGTGTTGACAGTCACTTTGACCTGGCGAGGGGTCGCTGACAGTCTTGTTTCGTATATTTTCCCATGCTATGTATGGCTGTGGTTTGTGCCCGGTCGGCGTTTTGGGTGGGATGTTTTGTTGATCAGTCGGGGTCAGTCCCGGCTGTCCGTTTTACGCTTACGTACTTGTCGCTTGCGAGCGGTTCGAAGGGCGTTTGTAATTGTCGCTTTTCAGCTAGCTTAGCGTTCTTAGCCGATTGGGGCTGTAGGCAGTTCAGAGTTATTGGTTGCTTCGAGGTGTCTTTGAGAGAGTGGTTTACGTCTGTTTTTTGTGTTTGTGGGGGGCACGCTGTTTTTCCTGGAGCACACGCTGGTGGCTTGAAAGGCGAATAGTTGACTCAATGTATGCTGAATTTTTCGTTAACTGATACTGGGCCCTCGGTGAGAGCCAATAAGTGGTGCGGCGCGATGTAGTAACCTATGGGCCTTTTGCCTGTTACCATGCGCAGTGCCGTGACCCGATCTCGGGTCGGCGTCGAGCTCGTGTTGGGATTATTCGCTATGCGGTGCTTCGGCAGTTAATGAGTTTCGCCGTTACGAGCAAATTTCTCCTCAGAATCAGAGTTATTGCAGGCGAAGCCGGTCTGGTTGGAGTTTTCGAGACCGGGCCTTGACGTCTTCGGCGTCCGTCTATCGCGATCTCATCATCGGGCATGCGGAGCGCGGATCGCGTGCAGCTTTGTAGTTTTATTTTTGGGTGTCAGACTGGCTCACTGGGCCCGCGGCTTCTAGGGATGTCGTCTTGGCCGGGAGCTAGCGATCGTGCGGGCCGCTACTTATGACAGGTGCAGCTCAGGCCTATTTGGTGTAATATTGGAGATGGTGTGGGGGTTTGGGTCGTTTTTTCTTGCGCTTTCCACAGCGCGTTCGCCGGATCCCTCGTCGCATGCTCACTTCCCTCTATTCCCTTGTGGTGATTTGGATATTTTTGCTGTACTTATATTTTCCTCTTTGCCCCTCTCCGCTCACATATCACATACGATCCCAGCAACTCTCGGTGCGCTTATTTTTTTAGCTCCGCTGAATTGTACGTCTGCGCTATCTCTGGGGCTCTCAGTTAAAGGAAGATACTGTACGATGATACAGCAGAATATTAAATACGGCGAAAACTATTTATCCTCCCAGAGTCTCCTTTTTCTTCGTTCGTGTCGTTACCACGACTTTTGTTTTGCCGTTTTTTTTTCCCGTAATATCGTGCGGTTTAGGCTTTTATATCGTGGCTTCTTTTTATGTTCTCTAGCGCTTTCTTAGGTGTTCAATGATTTCAGTATCCCTTCTAGATGTATGTGCCGCTTAGAGTGCGTGTCATCTCTGTCTGTTGGACTTTACTCAGATGCTGGGTTTCGGGACGCCAAGTGGGGTCGTTAGCTTGTGTTTCTCAGTGAGAGTCGTAATGTATAAGGAGGCTGCGGCTACGCATTAACAATCGGCTTTTACTGAAGGCGATATATTTTGCGGGAAGCTTAATATAGGGTCTGTTTAAGCTGGTCGGCTCTATTCTAAGTCAATACTTTTTAAGAGGATTTGTGCGTTGGAAAATTTCTATCAATCTCTTGGAACAAAGGGGTTTTCTTAATTTCCTTGTTTTGTAAATGATTCATATGTGGGTTTTGATCTTATATTATTTATATATTTAAGAAGAATGTGAGTTACTTGCGTGCTAGTTCTGGAGGGCATGGTCTTTCTTATGTGCTGTGTGTTTCTTTAATGTGCATTGAATCTATTTCGATCTATACTTCTGGTTTAGTGGTGGCTTAGTTGCGCTTGTTCTACGAATGAAGCTCTTAACGCTTTATGTATTTTTTTTGTTTACTAAGAACCGCTGACGCGCATTGGGTTAGCATTGATAGTCAATGGAGGACTTCGTATTTTTATTTATTTGATTTGTTTGGTCTGTCTGTTTAGACATAGGTACAGATATTAGAATGCGAAAATATAGAGTTAATAGGTATATATTAGCCTAGGATAGATTATCTTTCATTGGTGAGATGGGAATATCCAGTTATGGATGACAGTTATTATTTTATATTATAGTATGAAAATAATAAAGTTATTTTTTTTTCACACATAAATTAAGCATTCTGTGTGACACAGGCTCAAATTTATTTTTTATTTTTTGCTTTGCATTTTTCTAGCGCATATTTTAGTAATTTTTTAGGTAGCTAGTTATATATTCTTTAGCCTATTGAATCAATTTGTAATCCCGAGATAGATGTGGATAGATGGAGTATAAAAGGAATTTAATTAAAGATAGGTAGAGTATGTGGTGAATTATTAAGATAAGAATGAAGCGAGGCTATTATAAAAAATGAATCCATGTAGAGCATTTTTACGCATACCGGATGTTTTGTGGCGTAAATTTTTAGGATTCATGTTATACCTTGTGATGGGAGTGGTGCAGTTCATGCACACGCAATGAGATAATATGGGCCTACAGTGATGATGTTATGGTGAAAATTATTTTTTTATTATTGCGTTTTCACGCTAACATATAGATATGTACATAGTAGGTGCAGTAAAGAACATAGGAGGAGAATATAGTTATTTTATAGCGGTATAATTTCTAATTGTAACCATTTCGCTATGCTATCTCACGGTTTTAGCTTGGCTCTAGAGATGGCGCTAGTTAGGGCAAAACCAATGCTTACTGCCACTCATCATTCACTTAAGATTATTTAACGCCGGGGTAGGGTAAGCAACGTTTAGGTTGCCTGGGAAAAGGTGAGAGGCGGAGAA
>JAGVVM010009032.1:0-13874 GCA_019149425.1 Psidium friedrichsthalianum
TCGAGGACATGCCCACCAAATGCTCCATACCAGCCGATTATCACAATATCAACGACTCTTAGTTTCCAACTGACGAGAACGTTTACGCTTGGCAGCATAACAAGGCGTGAGCAGCAGTTGGAACTTAAGAACAGTACAACGTGTTTCGCCTCCCCCAACCTGTGCAACTGTGGGCTTGACCTTATTGCTTTACGGGCTGTGTAGTAGTGTGGTCACTTCCCTGAACTTACCTACACATCCACAAACACCAATTCCTTCAAATTCCTCTTGTGCTCAAGTAGGAAAATATTGCAAGCTCACACTTCCAGATTGAAAATAGTCCATCTATATTATTATCTACAGCCCTTAATTTTCACTGGTAAGAGAAGAAAAAATATTTACAACATGGATATTTTTCATGACAGCAACCTCTATTACGCAAAGTAAGAAAAAACAATCAAATGAGTAGCACAGAGGGAGAGGAGATGCATTGGTGGACAGGGCACCAAAATCCAGCTTTGTAAGAGCGTTCGGTCTGGTTTGAGTATAGAAACTAAGCAGACTCAACTGGTCGCAATCATTAATGTCAATATTGCATGAGCAGCCTTTTTTGGCCCATTCTTACCCCAATATCCCGCCATCCCACTTAGCGTAGGTCACTACCCATTCCCTCTCATATAATGAGCTTAAACATGATAATTTTAGCATGCAGGTCCCATTGAGGCTAAGCAAATTGTCACCCCTAGATAAAAAGAAGGTTGCTCATGTAGGAAGTACTACTTAGTATCAAGCTGACCAAAATGCAAAACTAGTATTTGAAATGACAGGGAGCAATTGGAATGGCAAGATAATTCTGTTAAGTTCATCCTTTCTCCCCGATAAATGATCATCTGTTCCTCTCTGTAAGCTATTACAAAAGCATCAAGATGAAAACATCCACATTTCACAAACAATGAACATGAAATTGTGACTAAAAACTTAAGCTGCTCATTAATTATGATACTGTAGCAGCAACTAAATAGAATGTTCTAAAGTTCAACCTTTTACTTTTCTAGCAGCTTCTTCAAATATAAAACTTTAAAACTACAAAAGCTTCTCTAATATCATCACATATTGAGACAAATAATTCTGAAAGCAGGGGGTGCGCTCATTATCTTTTAGTTCAATGAAAATTTACATCAACCGTTTGTGATTCTTATGCCTTTAGTTGGTCAGAATTGGACTATGAGGAAATCAGCGAAAAAGATAGGTTCAACTTCACAGGTTAACCAAAAAAACATTTAAAGCTGTCCATCTTTTTCAAAGAGAAACAAAAATTCCCGCACAGTTCCTTTCACTCTTCACTGATCTAATCTGATTTTGTTTGTTTAGAATTTACTGCTCTGACTTTAACTTTTCCTTATACATTTCCTGTGATTTTTTTTTTTGTGGGGTCATACATTTCCTGCATACCAGCTAGAGTGGGACAAAATTGTTTATCTACATAAGAAAGGACCCAAAGCTTGCCCTCTCTCCTCTCAACCAAATGCTGAAGTGGTATGAAATATCTAACATATATACCAGTAGCAAGTGATTTTTGTGTGTATCTGTGTCATTTGTATATATAGGTAAGCAAAAAACCGTGCACACCTCATAAGTTTCAAAAAACAACCTCATTATAAGCACAAATACTGAATTTAATTCCTTGTCATGGAAATCAATCACAGCATAAATAAAATGCTTTAATTAAAGAATGATGATGCACACCTTATAGTAACTATATTCGGTCTGATCACCAGATTTGTAGGAAAGAGGATTGTCACTACAAAATGCAAGCTTTGCCGTAGACAAGTATAGAGTGCCCATCACCGGACCAGCAGATGTGGACAAATAACACGCAAATGACTTCAGAAGCTGCTCCTCAGGAACAGTTTCAAAAGTAGCCTGGAAGATCTTCTCATAACCGCCTTCTGCCAGAACTTTTGTTCCCTGAGCGATTCTGCTGACGCAGCATCAGTAAAGCTGGGGCCTGTTTTCACTGTTCATACAACAATTTTGAGATGTTACGCAACTCAAATGATCTTTATTTTGCTTTTTGCCAAAACTGTCCTTTCAAGAGAATCACGGATTTACAATTGGACAATGTGATATCCAATGGCATAGCCAAATACAACATCAAATCCCTCACGACGTCCAGAATTCTTTCATCAGTGAACTTAAGCAACAATCCCTAAGGAACTAAAGAGGCCTGGGACTTACAGTGCTGCCACATGTTTTCCGGCGAGATCCTCGGCCTTCTTGGTCGCCTCGGCAGCCCTCTTTCCCCATCTCCCAAGCGCATCCCTCACCGTATCCATCGTATCTGCGCACAATCACGAGATTCACGAACGGATAAACAAACAAAGAAACCAAAAGGCAATCCCCGGTTTCCTCAATTTCCAACCGAATCGGGCACACTCACTCTTAACAGACGACGATTGCGGAGCTGGAGCGGGAGCGGGAGCGACGTAGGGATTCGACTCCGTGGGCATGGAGGTGGCGGCGCTGCCGGAGATCGGAGCGCGGGGGTCCTCGCCGGGGACGGGAGGAGTAGGAGGTGGGGGGGCGACATCGTTGGGATCGAGCTTGGGGTAGGGCGCGTAATCGGAGGTGTGGGGGACCTCGTCGCGCTTGGGATCGAGGACGGGCGAGGGTTTCGGCGGGTGAGCCGGATCCGCTTCGGGCTGGCTCATGGCTCCGTCGTGCTTCTAGTAGGATTGGCGGAAGATCGATGGGGCGACGAGGAGGAGGAGGAAGGTTCGAGAAGAAGAGGAGGAGGAGGAGAAGCAACGTCGAGCTTCTCAGGTTCGAACTTTGAATGGGGGGGCTGGATGCGACTGTCGATGTCAATCAATCTCAGATTCTAAGCGTATCAGAAATGGGAACATGGACCGTTTCTCTCTCTCTCTCTCTCTCTCTCTATTTCCTTTTTCATTTTTTTTTTGAATTTTGGGCCTTTTCATGTCGTTTGTAAGAATTCAGAGATCGCGGGCTTGATTGCATCCAAGGGCCCACAGCTTTAAAATTTTTGACCACATCCTGGGATTGTCCGAAAGACGTGGCGCGCTTTTGAATCATCATTTCGTGAGGGAATCAGATTCACCATCCATCCTATGGTGATTTGGGCTCGAATTTTTCTTACAAGAATGAATAGGTCAAAAAGACAAACTTGAATAAATAACGGTTGCCGATAATGAATACGTTTTCAATGATCAATTACTTCAAACTAAAGATGTCAAAATAGATCTAAATCCATATTCAACTCATATTTGATAGTGATGGGTCAAAAATGAGTTAGCTTAAGTGCTTAAATGGGTTTTGATCTTAAAAAAAAATTTAATATATTCTAAATGAATTTTAAATGGATCATAAATGAATCAGGTAAAACAACTATCACGAGAGTCATAAATAGATTTTATGAATATTTTAAAAAATTCAAATTTTTAATATATTATTATTTTATTACAATATTAATATTTTCTTTACGTTTTCTTTTTTTCTTTTTTCTCCTACCTTGGCCGCCATTGGTCAACAATGGCCACTGCGAGAGCCTTGAGATTAGTTGGGTTGTGGCAAGCCTCAAGGGTCAACCGAGCACTAGCAAGTAGCTCGCCCTAAGCAGATGAGCCTAGACAAGCAAGGCCTCACCTAGATCAACCAAGCTCAAGGCTTGCTAGGATGCGGTCGATTGTTGAGCTTTTCGCAATCGCTGAAGCCTTGAATATCGATAGACAGAGGATGGAGGTTGTAGATAGAGTCGTGGACGGATGTTGCAGAGGAAGGAGGGAGGAGAAAGGAGGAGAAATAAAAAGAGAGAAAATAAAGTAGAAATTAAAAACATTTTATAAAAAATTTTAAAAAGACTTTCACAAAATTTGTATTGAATAATTTGATTAAATATCATTTTTAGCAATATCACTTTTTTAATCAAATTATGAAAAACAAGTATTATATGATTTAGTTAAATATAGAATTGTTTAAGAAATACAGATTGGGTAAGGATTGGGTGTAGTATGGATCATTGAATTTGCATTAGATGAATATGGATTAATATAGGTCAGATCATATTCGGTCCAACCCAATACCTAATCCACCTATTTGACGTCTCTGTTTCAAGCAATCACTTTTATGAAAACACTTTTCAAATTATTTATTTTTTATGAAATAAACGGAGTCTCGAATAAATTAATACATGACACTTGAAATCTCTTGGCATTGTTTTTAATTCTTTTTTGATAGCATACAAAAAAAAATTACAGGTGTCGTGACAAAAAAAATGGAAAGAGGCAAGGAACAGATGAACTAAAAATTTGGAGAGGAAGAAGAAAAGAAGAAGAATAAATTGGCTTTCAACACACAACATAATAGGTGAATTAATTTCTCCTTTCCAGTAGGGTGTTTATTCAACCATAAGGCAAATATAATGATTAAGAAACTATAAGAGGAAAAAAATAAGCTACAGTCCAATAAGTACTTGTCATTATATTTTAATTCAAAAAACTTGATTAATTAGCTTGTTTAGCCTTGATATCACACAAATGGTATGTTTCTTTTTACAAAAATAAAGCGTGCAGTAATTTCCAACTCATTTTGCGAAATTCAACCAAATACAGGAAAATTTTGACATTTTTCTGAAAAATATATTTTCCCGAATTGTTCATTTCCATGAAATAAAAGGAGTATAAGGTTCCGTTCTTTTTGCGAAAAATAACTTTTAAAAAATATTTTTCTAATGAATTTTTGACGTTCATATTACGAAAAATAAATCATTCAAAACATTTTTCTTTCATGAAAAACCATATTGAAAAGTGAGGAAGATAATTTCTGAGAAAAGTATCTTCCCTCATCTTTCCTTCCTCCTCTCTTTCACATTTCCTCCTTTTTACTTGATTTTTATTTTAAAAAATTCAAAATTCTCTTTTTAAATTCTTTTTAATTTTTTTTTCTTTTCCCTTCATCTTCGGCCAATGGCAAGGCGAGGCCAGGTCTCGCCAACCCATGCCAAGGCTCGAGTTCACCTACAGCCGATCGCCGGGGAAAAAAAAGAATAGATAAAAAAATGATTACAATTCAATAAAATAAAAAAGAAAATTAAAATAAAAAAGAATAAAAATAAAATCTATTAAAAAGAGTATGTGAAGGAAAATCAAATCTAATTTTTCATATCGAACAAAGGAAAATATTTTTCGTGTCATTTTCAGGTTTCAACCAAAACACCAAAAAATAATCATTTTTCTGAAAAAAGATTTTTTGAAAATATTTTTCAGAAACACCTCATTTTTTGCGAAACGAACTAAGCCTAAGATTTCACAAAAACAATTCAATATCACCTCTACACGGATCTACACACCACTTATCCTCTTTTTATTTTATTTTATTATAACACTTGGCTTAATTATTGCATGACAGAAAGTCAATGAGACAATTAGTAATAACATAAAACCTACAGAGGTATGCAGCTGATACATTGCAAGAGGGAGGGAAAAATACATTCCTGCAAATCACTTATGATTTCATGTCACAGTCCCCACGAAAGTAAAAGGGTTGTAATAGTTATTCGGCACACTACCATGGTTGATGAATTTCACAGTGAGGAAGCTAAAGAAGCTAGTCAGGGAGCCAGTCGAACAATTCTCCAGACTCGTCTTCCTTCGACCTCTTGTGGACAGTACTGCAGCCTGTAAGAAGACCATCCACAATCAACCAAAGGCATTGTGTGAACCGAAACCAAGCTCGCCTCATTTACTCGGCATTTACTTCCACATGCTACATCTATCTTCCAAGAATGCTAGTTTGAACATTTACTCGAACATCATCAGTTTCTCTTCAGTGCAAAAAGATCCCGCACCACCCCTCAGGCTCTTTTATCATTTCATTAATAAAATCTGCTCACATTAGAACCCGCACCACCCCTCAGGCTCTTTTCTGGATTCCTCTTGTTCACAAGAATCCCCATTTTCCATGTGCCTTTCCGCTAGCAAGCAATCCTTATTACAGACAATATCAAATTGTTGATTGTTCATAGAGCGTATAAAGCCACAGTGCCATTCTAAAATGGCACCAAGCTTCAAGATTGCTCCCCCAACTAAATGGAATGCAGTATGATGTCTACTCCCATGAGACTACTAATTTTAACCAAGAAGAGGAAAAACAACTCCAGATAGAAAAGCAAAGGATCAGAGCCAAACACTTCGAAACGATTAAGATGAGGATGAAAATATTTATGTAGATTCCTGTGATCACATACATCATCTAGATATTGACTATCATCAAAATCTTTCTATTAGTTTTGTTTAGAGTAATTAGAAAATCTTCGGCCAGATTAGAAAGAAACTATACCTGTCGTGCAGGCGAGATGGCTGCCCTTGCCAAAATTCAATAAGCTCTGGCTTAAGTCTGTATCCTCCCCAGTGTTTAGGCTTTGGAATCAAATTCCTGCATCCCATTCAATGGAAAGGAAATTTCACCCCGTGTTTGTGATATACACATGTACAACAGGATAAGAAAAAATTCACTCCACATCATCACAGGGTATCATTGTTAAGTAGCATAGACCAGATCATCTTCAAAATACACAACATCATGATATGGTAAATTTTCATACAGATAACTGCAGTTCTGATCACTCATAGGATACGGAAGTCAGTCTAAGAGGAAAGGTTATGGAGCTGATCCTATATGATGAAGGTATAAACTAGAATAATTGTCATAACTTACACATCAGAAAACTTTTCCTCCAACTCTTTGTACTGTTGGTGGAGCACCTGTCTTCCAGAAACTATAGAACTCTGAAGGGAAAAAGAAAAGTGCCTCACAGATGGATGCTAAAAAAATATCATGTGCTTAATGCCAATGAATTAAGCCAAAGATACCTGGTTGCTGACTATTGCTCCAATCTGACTTCCACGAGGACGGCTGTGGAAGTACAGCTCAGATTCTTCATTGGAAACTTTCTCGACAGATCCTTCCACTCTTACCTAGACTCAAAATTTCAACATTCGCAATCAAGCTCCTCGATGGCTGATTTTCGTTTGCATAACTTGTAGAAAGACTCGATAATAATTATTTTTTTTGATTGCTCTGGCACATTTAGGCCACAAAGAAAGTACATCCCACGTTATCAGAAAGAACTTCATGCTAAAGCACAAAGAAAACCTCCGTAGGAGGAAAGAGGCAAAGGCAAAACAGCAAAATGGCGATAAAAATTGGTAAAAGGCAGTCCCTCATTGTTCTAGTGATATCACTCAAGAGAAAATGGTCACGTACAGCAACACGTTGAAGCACAGAGTAAGAAGAGAATAGAGATCCTTCTGCTCGTCCCTCATTAGCTTTCATAAAGGATAAGGAATACATCTAGTAAGCTGATAAGCTGCAAGGTTGCAGTTCACATTCACATTTCACACTACTAGCAGCTAGCTGTAGCATTTACACCAATGCTGCTGCACAACTAGTTGTCTCCAGCACACTGGTTGCCGCCACCGTACCATGCATTTTTTTTTTCTTTTGTTATTTTCCAGTAACCACAGTACCAGTTCACTCCCCATTAAAATTTAACTCAAAAAAAAAAAAAAAAAAAAGCATAGACTATGAGCTCATCCTGAAGTCGAAGTTCACCTTATTTTAAATGAACTACCCCATCAACATCACACGTTGTTCTAAATGTTAGAGAACAATTCCAGATTCCATGCCTCTCGGAGAATTAGATTGATCTGTGATATATCAAGCGACTTCTTTATGTCAATTCACTTCCACCGGCAGATGCAGTGTCCTCTGAAATAATTGACTCATCACAAGATCTGACAATTCTTAACACAGTCCTCAGATTTGCATGCATTACCTGACGGTTTAGGCTTTCCCAGTAGAAAAGCAGTGATGCCCAAGGATTTTCAGATAATTCATGTGCCTTTCGACTTTCATAATTGGTGTACCTAAAGAAGGGAGCGACATATGTTAAATATTTGGCTGTCAAAAAAGTCAATATTCAGCACCTCGACAACATTGCCAAAAAAAAAAAAAGAGGCACTGACCAGACAAAGCTATCCTCGTCAACTCCTTTCAGCAAAACCATACGTGATGAGCTGTGTGACAAAACAACAATTTTTTGAATCAGACTAATTCATCCATGTTTGTTGACATGCCATTGTTCCAAGACATGATACACGAAAATGACATGCTGATGTCAACAACCAGCTATAAGCTCTTACCCATGAAAGAGCCGTCACTGCAGCAAGACTAGACAATTTTCTGTACCTTTTGTCTAATTACAAAGTTCTTAAACAATATCTGGACGTGTAAACTCTTACAAAAATAGACAAATGGAATTAAGACTTTCATAGAGACCATCGGAAGTCAGTATATGGATGATAGTTGAGTCAACTAGAGAATTTCACAATGAGAGAGAGAAGATAAAGGAGTGGGAAAAAAAGCACAAACTTACGGTTTCCCATCCTTCCCAGCAGTTGACAATGCCATGGCATTTGGTCCCGCAACCCAGCAGCCACTGCTTCTTCAAACCATTTGCGAACTACAGGAAGGTGTCACTCATGGTTGATAAAGTGGAAGGAATCGTGATTCAATAAGTAAAACAATTTTCCAAGGTACAAGCTGAAAAAGTGTGTGCTAGACATAAAAAATCACAGTACATGACAAACTCAGTGAAAGAGGTTATATCCTCCATCATCTAAAATTACCTGCTTGATGGGGTCAGCCTCAACTTCTTCCTCGCGAAACTCTGGTGAAATGTAGTTCTCTCTCATAGATGATATATCAACCCGAGGGACCTTGCCAATACGGACGCACATTGATGTTCCAGGATATGGAGGAAGCCGGAGATTATATTTTTCTGCTATAGGTGGTGGGACAAATCTACCTCCTAAAAAGTGATGTGGACCACGAAATTGCTTTGCACACAACTTTGGAGCAGTCAGAGAAACCTAAACAAAGGAAAACCTACAGGCATGAGGTTGGTCTTTCAGTAGTTTGTAAAGAGCAACCACCTTATTGGTATGATGCATTATTTTGAACAATTCAAAAGTCCCACAAGAAAAATACCAACATATCAGGCTGGATGCCTTCACCACTAACGTCCCCTTCTTCAACATGCCATCCGGAAGGGATATCCACGGAGACAATTGCAGAAGATTTTTTATTTGCTTGGTCACTTTTTCGCATACCGGCCAATCTTCTTATTATATCGTCAAAAGGCGGCCTTGCGGCACCTGAGGAATTTGAAAATAAGTCAATACCTCAGAAAAATGAAAAAAGGAAATTTCATACAAAGAATATTAAGCCAAAAGAGCCATAACGTAAAGAGACAGACAAAGGAGTATAACTAAAGTGAAGGAAATAGCTTCTCCTTGCATGTGCAGTGGGAATATACCTCTTTCAGTGAGACCACTGAGAATACAGGACAGTGATATATGCCATTTTTCTTTACGGTAGGAAAATTATTTGACCATCATTATCCTAAGGTCAAATTCTATAAGTGAGACAACACTTTATCAAGTTGAAAAATCATATGTTTTCTGTAAACAATGTACTCTTGCATGTCTGGTTTGGAAATTTCACTGGTTTAAGCCTTTATGGCAGTTCAGTGGAATTCAACAATTGTTAGAGGAAAAAAAACACTACTCAAATATCCCAGAAACGAGTAGGGTAATATCCTCAAACTCTGCGAAGTGTAACTCTCTGTCCATGAAGAAGAGAATCTATTTAAGTAAAAGGACAGGCATCAAGTGAGCCCCAAAGTCCATTCAGACTCCACAAGAATGGAAATGCTAAAACTTATAAGTTAAGAGATTTCACCAGGCATATTGACATTCTCCTATCATCTAAACATGCCCTAGTATAGTAAGCCTTTGCCATTTAGTCAAATAGCAGTACCAACATGTAAGGAGAGTGACGGGCTGGTAACCTTATATCATTATGATTGTAGGAACTCAGTGAAACTTACATTCTACAAATAAATCAGAGATTGACATGGGACACCAAAGAAACTACCAAAAGAGAAGATTTAACCTAACCCTTAAATTTGGGATGCTAAAGTAATTACCATGGAATGAGAACCCAAATACTGCATCCAGCAAGATATCGAACTCCGAAGGCAAGTCTGAAGGAAGATCTTCCACTGACAGGAAAGGAACTCTCAGAGATTCGAGCTGCAGACAGGAAGATCCCAGTAAGAAAATGTAAAAAGCTGCCACTGAATAACTGCTCCAGCATTTTGGATTCAAAATTGCATCCAACCTGAGTAACCAGACCAGTATAAAGAGGCTTTGGAGTACGCTTAGGATAACAAATGCATGGCTTATATCCAAAATGAAACAAATGACGAGCAGCTACCAGGCCATCACCACCATTGTTCCAGGTCCACATATTGCAAGAACGCGCTTATACTCACTGGGTTTGTAGACCTGCCAACACATCAGATTTCTCAACTGTCCAACATTACAATAACCAAGATAATAAATGTGAAGAAACCCAAGTAGATTTAAGCCAACAAAAGTTGGAGCAGTAACCACACAATTCCACCCAAAGTTCTGCTAATAATGTCATGGCAGGTAGCAATGTACTTCTCTTGACCAACATAAAGAGAAAAAAAAAAAGAATTGGCAATCTACCGTAAGACCGATCAGGACATCTAAGTCTACAGTTACATTATCTCCCAAAATTATTATTTATTATTTATTTTTATACAGAATCACAGTACAGACACGCATCCTACATACTTTGGATGCTAATAATCCACTGAAGCGAGACTTCCACAACAACACCATAGATATGCCGCTTAAAAGGCATTCAAGTCACAAGTGGATATGAAGCACCAGTACTGTACATGCATAAAACACAGCATCAACTCTAAAACTGAACATATCACGCAGCCAAGCCATCCGTCGGCCACTTACTTCTTATTCCGTCATCCTCAGCCCAATTGTTTATGAAGCCTATTGCTCACTGACAATGCGCCCATGCCATTGCGAACAACTCAAACGGCAGCTACAGAATAGAATCGAGAAAAAGGCGAGGAAAGCCTTACCTCAGCGATTGAAGTCGCCACGCTCAGGCCAGCCAACTCCTGCAGCAATCAAAACCCAAAAATGTGATCTGATTCGAACTAGCCGCAAACGAGACTCCACGCCCCAAAAAACACGGCAATCACAGACATCGCGACGGGAAGTGCAATCGCAGCAGACAATTCGAGCTCAGGCACTGACCATGAGCTGATCGACGCTGAAGCCGAGGGGGCCCATGAGGTTCTCGTCGATGTCGGCAGCCTCTCTCTGCGTAAGGTAAGATACGGAGCTCGGATCGCAGGAGCTCTCCATCCGTTCCTTCATCGCTCGGCGCTCGAAGTCCGACCTGCAGCAGAAGGAACGAATCGCGGGGCCCAAACCGGTACCAGATAATCCCTGGCAAATTAGAAGAAGAAGAAGGAGTAGGAGCGAGCGATGAATTTGAGCGTCGACAAAAAATGGCTAGAGAGAGAGTAGAGAGAGAAGACTCACGGCGGAGAGAGGAGGGGAGGGCTTAAAAAGGGCGGAGAAGGGAAGGGGAGGGAGTGAGTGGGCGAGGAAGACGCATGTCATCGTCGTGGCGGCGGTGGTTTTGTTGCGTAAGATCGACCACATGCTCGTGCGGACATTGACGTAAGGACGGGGCGAGCTCGAGATTCTAGTAGCATCGGTTGTTTCTCGACCCCCCTCCCTTTTTGAGGTGGTCTTTATTAAAGACGTGACTTCTTCGAAACTCGAGGGTGAGTTTGGGACGGCAAGCCTTTATGCAATACGAATTTCCGAGCTGTGAGTTCGAAACTCGTCGTTGTGATTGACTGGCTTCTTCACGTGTTGCTCGGAACTATAAGTGCACCGGGTCACATTCTCAATTGCACGGCCCGCTCTACCTTCACGGAATGCTTGCCCTCGATTTTCAGGAATGCTTGCCCTCGATTTTCAGTACGGCCCTAAACTATAGGTGCATCGAGGCACATTCTCGATTGTATGGCCTGGTCTATCCTCATGGGATGGTTGCCTTTCAACTTTCAGTACGGTGGTCTGCTTATTGAGGAACTAACATATGCGGGACTATTTATTCTATAGATACGTTGAGAAGTGTCCTAACTAATCTCCTTGAAGCTGGGGGGGTGTTTAGGGTAATTTTGTTAGTTTTGGAAGGCATTTCATGATGTAATTTGATAACACTTCTAATTTTGCCGGAGCCTCTTTCACATCGAGATTTTGCGAATTCTTTTACCTCTGCCGCTCAATCTGATTGTCTTGCTCGTAAGGTGGTTTGGACTTTGGTGCATGAGGACTGCAAATGTACACTGCCCCATTCTTCGTGTTGATAATTTTCTACCAGAGAAAGCGAATGTTCATTAAATTCAATTTTGAATGGTTAATCGTTGCTACACTTCCCTGCTTATGATGGAGATCCTGGAATGGCTAACAAGCTTTATCGGCAGCTATGGATGTGTTTGGTTCAGCTTTTCTAATGGGCTTTGGGGAAATGAAAAGGAGGTTGGCCTAAAGAGATTTAGGAAAATGCAAAGGCCGTTTGGTGAATTGTGCTTTGAGAAGCAACTTCGAGAGAAATGCTATTCCGTAGAAACATATTTGCAAAGCCCCTGGAACTTATAGGTGGGCTCAAGATGCCTCTGTTCTCGATCCTCGTCCTCCTGCACATATGTCAAATTTGCAATCAGACCGGATCAGATGATAGCTCAGATTGATAATAGTTTTTTTTTTTTTAGGATATTCTCCTGTGCTATCAGGTCGAGCTATTTGATACAGATATTATATTTTTTCATGGAGGTGATCCAGTTGCTCAATTACAAGTTCATCAAAGCCATTCTTTGGCCCCTTGAACTCCCCTATCTTTTACGGTATATTGATGTACAGCAATTATTTCACCTTGATAAAGCTCCATATTCTTTTGCATTTACAGTTCCTTGCTTGAATCTTTCGGAGGGCTATTTTTATTTTTATTTTTAGAAATCACAATTAGAAGGTTAAATGGCTGAATAATGTTGTCTCTTTGTATGCTTAAAGTTCTTCTTTAGGGAGGAAATGAAACAGGTGGAGGATACTGTTAATCATAATCGTGTAATTGCCCTGGAATATAGAGCAACCATGCTGCGCAATCGGCAGCCGAGAATAGGTTATGTCGGCATTGATAACAAATGAGAATTGGGGAAGTTGAGAGATGGATATGAAAAACATCTTTGATCCACCCAGTTAAGAAAATGCAATCATGTTTGCTGCACATTTTTTCCCATAAATTTTTTTAAAAAATATCTTGATCCACCGCCACGACCCTCCGCTTAAATCACCGGCACCCAACGAGGTTCGAACCCAGGACCTCTCGTGAAAGGACCAGAGCGCAAACCAGTTGGGCCACCGATGGGTGGGTCAAATCATCTATATGTTTAGAGTTAATAACATGAAAAATCCGGGACAAAATTATTTTTTGGCACCCAATATGCATTTACCTTCTGTTAGCTTCCGTTAAGTTTTATCGTGACTCAAAAATAAGTTATCCGTTCTCGATGAATGTTCTCACATGAAGCCTCATTGTCAGCTGTACCCTGTAGCACTCTTTTATGTTATCTTGTCGGAATGCAGTGTCATAGATTATCGATAGTCATTAATTGGAGATACGAAAGCCGCCCGTGGTTTCGTTTTTGAAGTTAATGGATGTCTTGACAGCAACTGACTCATCAAAGCTCGAGCAGGGGTGAAGAACAATGTGAGGAGACTGAACTAGAGCATCGTCCTTTGTGGTTCGAACCTTTTCATCCACCTTGTCGTATCACATTGAAACTAGAGCACGATCCTTTGGTGGTCGGCACCTTTCACCACCTTGTCGTCATTCACATTGAT
>JAGVVM010009033.1:0-12260 GCA_019149425.1 Psidium friedrichsthalianum
GATGCTTAACCAAATTCATAAGTGACTACAGTATAAAGAGAGCACTGTGTGGCATACAATAGAGAGGAATGTAATAGCTTTATCAATAAATATGTAGGGCATCAAACGATACATAGATGTGGAAGTCTGTTAAATGAAGGTAAATGAATATGCTTTTAAATTATAATATTTTTTTTTTTTTAAAATACTTGCTTTTTTTGATATACTACATAAAATATTGATTGGCAGAAAAAAAGATTACAGATGCGACAGCTTTGCTGTCCCTTCTAGTTGAATCTACATGTATAGGATCTCAGTATTTTTCCCACATTGACCACCTGCATTTTGATCTAGAACAGATGGAACAGCTATACCTATAATATTGTCTCTTGGTCTTCACATTATAAACTTACAGCAGTTTATACACGCCTACCAAGTCGAATTCAAAGGAATGAAAAGTCACCCTTCCACAACTCTACTCTAGACCAAAAATTGAGCCAAGATAATGAACTTGTATTATTACCTTCTTTTATTTGAATACAAATAATCTTTGATTCTATTTAGATTTAGAAGTCGTTTACAAGTTCTCATGTTTTGAAGTATGATTTCATTTATATTGAATGATTTCTAAGTTAGAAGTCTTAGCCTCCAAACTATGTTTAACCTAAAAATTGACTCAATCAATTTAATACATAATAATAGTTGTATATAGGTTTAAAGTATATGCACTTTGTAGCTGAATGACAAGAAAGAGACGAGAAATTTATACATATCCTCCCCTTTACATTATTTATTTGTTGCAAAAGTAGAACAACAAATCGTGAATAGATGCTAATGAACACTAGAGAATAGGAACAACAGATTATCCTAGTTATATAACTATTTATAAAGGTCGCAACACACGTATTTGTGTAGAATGATCAAACTATTTTTGTTACTGATGCTAACAAGTTCTGAGAACATACGTAATTTATTAGGTCCTCCCAAGACTATTTCGTGAACTATTCATTGAAACTTTTATGAAATAGACTCAAGCCTGTTCGTAGCATAACAAAGTTTCTAAAATAACAGATGACATATACTATATATGATTTTGTGGAGTCTCTTACAATACTTATTTATTTCTCTTTAAATATGAATTATTCTACAATCTAAATCTATTTCTATCTTAATATGCTCTAATTAGAGGCTATTAGTTTCTTTAACATACGAATTAAAATTGAATTTATTATTGTAATACATCTAGAAATGAGTTAGACCTTATATTCTGATACACAGGTCTTTAGAAAATTCTGAAGGACAAATGATAGTATATACTTTGGAATAATGAATTCAAACTCTTCGAATTTCATCTTCTTTCTGAATCTCAATTTTTTGCTAAAAAGACTTCATGATATTATTATATTGTTTCATTCAAATTTTGCTCAAGTGTACAATTCCATATGATTACCACTATTTCTTCTACAAAACAATTGGTATATTTGTGTGGATGGTTTATGGTCTTTTCTTGTCCTGATCGCGCCAACGAGTCACGTAAAAGCATTCATCATGTACAACTTATACAAACAGACGACGGTTCGGTAGTTAACATGCGAACAATCCCAGGAATATTTATGTGGACCCAGAAACCTTAATATCCTAAAAATATAAAATCACGTATCGTGAAGCGATTTCTTATCTCTGACTAACGAATAGCATAGACTAGACCGGCAAACCACAATACCTCATATATATATACATAATCTTCAGCTCCATGTTAACTTTGATATCAACTTTACAAATTATTACAATAACAAACAACCCAATAGAACAACACATTCATCAGCTGAATACCAGACCAATATCAACGACATCAATTTGTCCATTGCTTTATACTGGCTTACTATTAAATTCGATATACCATGGGGGGGGGGATATCAATATATATGGTATCACCCCCTGTACACTGCTTATGATCCTAAGGGTCTGAAAGGTAGGTGGAATATCACTAGTAAAACACATCTCAATAAGCTCAATCCTAATCTCGCTCAAGGGATATTACAATAACCACTAAAGATCCAACTCTAAAGCAGGCTCTCCTAAATGTGCTTCGGAAGTCCCTGAACGGAATACAAATGGCAAACTGAAATAGCTTCATCTCGATATAAATTGAGCACTTTAAATAAAAATTTTATATTTATAAATTTAACAAACCCCGCCAATAATTCATATCTACATAGAGGTCCAACAATGCAATATGCGTGCAATTCCATGCTTCAAATTCTAGTCTCGACTCTCTAAAAGCCGAACTCGAAACCGTTCGTATAAATTTATTCAGTCCTTATAAGAAACCAGGATGTATCTGTGCCGCAATTTTAAGTGTATCCCGTCGCTCTTTCGGCACTAAAATATGTCATTTTTAGGCCACAATATCTCAATAATTGACCATAAATAACAATGGACAGTATGTGAAAACAGTTATTCTAGGTCCTTGTGAAGAACCTATTCAGGGGTGAACTACTGTAGACTCAATGATTTCAAAATAAGATTTCAGCCCGTTTTTGTGTCTCTAAATAATAGCGAAAAATAAAAAAAAAATCCGACCAGTGTATCGTGCGCATTAGGTCCGTGCTCTTTTCGCACTAAAATATGCATTTTAGGCCCCAATATCCATAATTGACCATAAAACGATGGACAGTTATGTGAAAAGTCTAGGCTTGTGAACGGTACTCAGGGTGTCGTGAACAGTGATTCAAAATAATATTTAGCCCGTTTTTGCTCTAAATAGCCTAAAAATCCATTTTTCGGTACCTAAACCTCGCGGGACCACATCATCCACCACCAACAGCTTATATCCAGCCAAGACAACAACATACAAAGCCCAAATAATATATCACAGCCTCTCCATAGAATCGATTTCCACAAAAATTGCTAAATCAGTCAATTTTTCTATACCGATTTACCTTGGATCGCACCCTAGAGTCTATCCAAGAATCATTTAGCATCCTACTCGAGGTTTAGAGAGTCAACTTACCTCAACGAGGTTCCTTCAAAGCTGGATGGGTGACAGAATGACGAATGGCCTGGCGGCGATCGGCGGAGCACGACGGCGACACGGAATCCGGCAAAACCCAAGGAAACCAAGGCTATTCAAGGGCTGAAAGGGGTTGTTTCACGAGCTGAAAATCCATATTTTTTAGCTCTAGGGGTCGCTGCGGTCAACATATATCAACATGAGCTATATTTTAAATTCGGGTAATAGAAAATTGGTTCGTCGACTGAAACGGCGAAGCAAATTTGGAAGGTCAAACGACCTCGGATCGAAGTGATTCAAAATTCTATGAACTCCTCTCAGGTAGGACTACGACATATCCAAAAATCACGAAGATCTAACAGTTGGATTCCGTCGATGGCTGATTGAAGTTGGGTGAGAGAGAGAGGAAATCCAAAAATTTTAGAGAGAGAGAGGAGAGAGATTCTGGTGATAAGAGGGAGAAAAGAAAAGAGAGAGAGAGTAGGTATTATCCTTGGGGCAATTATTGGAGTTACTATTCACTAAAAGCGACTTAAAGTTGAACAAATGGACTGATTTTTGGACTATCAGTGAATTTTCAGGCTGATAAAGCTTAGGTATCAATTATTTTCCGGTCAAAACTGGTCAATTGGTCAAAAATATGACCGATCAGACACTTCTCGAAAATTCATGAAATTTCAAGACTGGTAGGGCTCAATCGGTGCTGATTTGGCTCAATTTTGATAGGAAAATAACTCGGAATACCACCGAACAAATTTTCTAGTCTCGCTAAAATTACTAACACTCTCTAGCCAATGATTTTAGCACAAGCCGGGAGAGAGATGGAAATTTCCAATTTTTCCCTTTTCTCTAGGCATTCCAATGCCAAGCTGCCAATTCACGCCTTTCGAGGCGATGTCTAAATTTCAACTGCAATATTCATGGAAACTCGATTATCCAAACTCGAAATTTGATTTGTGGCCACATTCATATGATAGCGAGTCTAGTAAATACTCAGACTGACGGGCGGCTTTTAGGAGCTACGCGTATCGACCTACAATTAGGTCCATGTACTTAAATTCCTAGCTAGTCATTCTCATTTGGTTAGTCATCTCGAAATGATCAGTTCTGAGTGAGATTTAATTACAGTTCATCAATGAAATACATCCATTCTATTACAAATTTCAAGAGTGGGTCGAATTTCAGGATGTCACATTTGTCATCATAAAAAAATGGGGAGATTATTAAGAAAAATCCTAGGTAGTTTTGAAATTGACAAAACAATCCATAATCTCTACTATCTAAGTTAATGCTGTGAAATATTATTTTGTAGATTTTCTAAGGTGTATGGACAAGTTGCATGGGATTGGATCCAGCAAGATAGGCTCAGAGGATGCTCTAAGGGACTCAGACCCTGCTTAGAACTCAGACATTGTATGAGAAGCTTAGATGACTCAGCGGGAAGCTCAAACGTTATTAAAAGTGCAAGCTCTGAGGAAGTATTTCACGAGTAATGACCAAATTATCAAGAGATTTATTTCAAGATAATTTAATGGACATATTACATCATCACAACGGCTAGCAATCAAGTTGGATTCATACTTGAAGATTCTCAATCATGAAGATTAGTAAAGGATGGGATTAAGGGAGACGATGATGACTCACCTAATGAAGTAATCCATATATGAAAACCCAAAATCACGATTGTATGTACGATTTGGTCCAAAGAGGATTCTTTTCTTTGTGGACCTCAATGGCTAAGAAATCATTTATATACAGTCTCGTCCAAAAGGGAAAGTTTGGAGAGCGATCCTTGTAAGATCTTGTAATGTGAAGTTGGGATGGATGAGTATAAAGAAGACCTCAAGGCTGAAGAGTACACAGATGAGAGAACAAGATTCAAAATTTCAAGAGCGAGGGAACTTCACATCCTTCATGTACTCTTGATCTAACACTATAATACTAGGAGAGCATACGAGAGTAAGAGTGTTGGATGGAAAGTCTATTCATCAAGTTGTAACCTCTAAGATATTCACTAATTGAATCTAGCTGATTGATTGCTAGTGTGAAGAAGTTGACGTAAGCTTGAACAAAGCCAAACCACTATAAATCGTCTGTGCATATTCTCTTTCTCTTACTCTCTCTATTTATATATTGTGCTAGTAGATTTGTGCAAACGCTGCTTCAGAGGGGATCTTAGATCTTACTAGCTATTATCATCTGAATGAAGCTTTGAGCCAACTAGTTATATTCCGCATTATTTTCTTAAAATTCCTTAAAATCACCTATTCATCCCATCTAGATGATAAAACTAGCCACAACAAATTACCCACTAATTAATTAGAGCTTGATTTGACCACAAAGATGAACAATAAGCCCATGAACCCATCAAATTTTCGGCTAACCCTCTCTCCTTCATCACTTGGCCAAAAGTTTCATAGGAGTTTTGGTGGATCTAGACTCCTAGAGGATTAAAATAATTCATAATTTATTATCTAGAAATTAGAGTCCCAAGAAATCGAAACTCTATCTCTATCAAGCTGAAAATAATAGAGAGTTTTTTTAGATTTGGACTCTTCTAGGATCAGAAATTTTGATCTAACGGCTTGGAATGAATCCTACTCTAGCTAAGATCTATGATCTAATGGTCCACGGAAATGCCTACTCCTACTAGGATTCATAGTCTAAGCTCTATACAAGCACACTTAGCTCACATGCATGGGAGGTTGGCAATATTCAGAAAAATCAAAGTACATAGAGAGAGCGAGATAGGATCTCGGCAAGCCAAACCGGCCGAGACCTCCCCAAGCAGTCCTGCCATCCTTGCCATCCGGCTACATCCAGCTGCTCTACCAGCATCCTTGCCCTTCCACCATCCACGATAGCTCAGCCTCGAAGTATCTCAAGCAGCCCCAATGTCCCTAAATCACCCCATTAGCTCCTCAATTCCCTGATCAGCTAGTTTGGAGCTGCTGTTCTCACTATTCAGCCCCGGTTCGAGGTCAATCAGCCCCTATTTTCTTGTTATTTGAGGGTCTAACATCATTATTACTTGTAGTAGATCATTCGGGAGTGGTTTGGTAGTGAACTGAGCTGGAAGATGAAATTTTGGATGAAATTTTCAGATTGCGTGCATGCTGGAATTTGCTTGAAAAAAGGTAAGTTTCTCAACCTTTGACTGCTAATCCATGCTTGTTTGATTGGTAACATATATATGTTCATATACCTTGATGAATATATGAGGATTCATGACGAGAGTTTGATAATTTGAGTTTTTTTTCTATCGATTCTATTCAAGAGCTGGAAATTAGAACTTTTTTCACATAAAATTCTGATTTTCGGAGAAAGTTCAATTTGATTGATGAATTTGGTCAAATCCTATGCATATTCATGGGAATTGGTTGAATTTAATTGGAACAATATCTTTTCTTGGAATTGCAAATTGTTCGACATAATTTTTTAAGATCAAATTGGATGAAGCTTCTAATTTTCAACACAAAAAGGGTAAGAATTAGAAATTTTTCGTCCTTGTGGGACACCTCATTAATGGCCGAATTTGATGTTCTAATAATATCTACGTTGGGATGAATTTGTGATCATTTTTTATATGCTTTGGCCGAATTTTCCATGTTAATGGATAATCTTTACTTTGAATTTTATCCATGATTGGTTGAATTATCTTATCTCGTGATTATCTGATGGTCCCTTTGATGTTGTGAGTAAGGATTGATTGAATTGGATCTTATCTAATTTTTGATAATTATCTGAATTATATAGTATCCAATTTATTGTGGATAATTTTTGCTCTGGATAATTATCTCATGATCATCATATTGGTTGGATGACATTATCTTGTGGATTTTCTGATGATGTTTCATTTTATAGAGAATGTTTGATTTAATTGATATCTGATTTTTTTTTGGAGGAATTGTTTGAGTTCTCCTGCAAATCATAAATGGATAATTTTTCTCAAAAAATGAAGATTGAATTTTAGATAAGGAAGCGGCCCCCACCTCATATTTTTCGAAAATTTGGGTAAGTCCAGCGGAAGTTTGCTTCTTGTTTATTTATTTTCATTTTTGGTCATATTTGTTTAGTCATTTTTTATAATGAACTTTGCACAGTTATAAACAAACATGCACTTAATATAGACTCCCTTGTGCCTTGTTTCTTTAGTAAAATAAATTATATTTCCCTAGCCATGATATTATGGAATTGGATTATAATTTGGATAGAATTTCGTTATCCGCCCTTTGATTTAAGGGATGATGTCATTCTATACTCAATCCTCTCATTGATTTGAATCTATAAGTATGTTGCGGATAAAGTTCCCTCCAACCCTAATAGTTTGGTACAAGAAAATTAATTTGAAAAATCAAAATCAAAGGTATATTATTGGGTACGACCCTAATCTTTGTTTATCTTTGTTCATCTGTACATTTCATCCTTTGTTTAATTAAATAAAAAAATCCAAAAATAGTAACTCCCATTGTTCTATAGTTAATCATGTCCAAAGTCTATTTTTATGTCATCAATAACATCTAATATAAGTTAAGACTTTGAGAAATCATTTTATTAAATTAGATTAGATGTTATTTCATTTTAAGGCATGTTTTCATAATACTTGTCATTTAATCCGAAAATAAAAAAAAAATCGTGTTTTCAAGTATCATATGGTCATTTATGTCACATTTTCCGAGGCAAAAACCAATCAATTCATATCATCAATCGAAAGGATTTTTTTCCCATGAAATTTGATAGTGAAAGGGCATTAAATGACAATTTAATGTAACAAAGTCTCCACACTCATTTTCTCTGGTTCGTGAAAATAAATTAATCTCTATTAATTTATTTAGATGTCTAATCGGCCTACCAAAAAATGATTAGTGGCGGCTCCAAATTAAATATTTTTTGTAAAAAAAAAAAATCAAACCTAAGTTGCGATTCGATAGGATTTGAGAGGGTCCGAATTAGGTTAGTTAATTTAATTAACCTAATAATATTTAGCCTAATTTTAGTTTGCGGCAGCATGGCATCATGTACCAATAAAGCTGGTGTGGTTCTTATGTTTTTTATGCAAGCAAGAGAAATTGCAATTTGCTTCATATCTAGCGTCCATTTATCTCATCAAGAGTGAGTCAATCTCTCTGTATTCTCTCAATTCATAGAAGATTTTTGTATGAAAGGGTATCCCTGTAAAGTAAAAATGGACACTCAGAACAAATCACCTAAACTTTGTGCCCAAACCACAAACACAGCACAACCTCAATATTATATGGCTGACGTCTTGGTCATAGGCATCGGTGTCTCGGGCCTGGCCTCAATGATCTGGGTTCAGATGTTAGGGGCCTGTCCTTGAGCCAAGAGCCAAGTATCGAGCATTGAACGCAAGTGCAGAGTTTCTAGTCCAAGTGCAAATACCTAGTCATATTTTTTTTAAAAATGATTTTCGATTTTCCAAAAAGAAAATTATTTTCCTAAATTTAAGCCTAGGTAGGAAAACCTTTTCTGTTGACTAGGAAAATATTTTCTGTTGACACATTTTCCTAAGCGATCTATACTAAAAAAAAATGAAGAAAACGTTCTCCCAAAAAATGAATAATTTAGAAAGCATTTTCCAAAAAAAAATGATTGCTTGGATCACTTACAAAAATGAATGAATGAAAAATATTTCCATCATCCACAAAATCTTTTAGGTATAAATTGTAATCAATAATAAAAATATTATCCATTGTCAAATTATTTCAACCAATACAAGCGATCATTTTTCAAAATATATTCCAAATTATTCATTTTTGGCAAATCAAATGCATCCTCAGTTGTCTTAACACAACGAGTTCCTCTAGTAAAACATCTGAATTATGCTTGATTTGCTTCAAGAACTAATTAGTCAGTCGAATCACTCAATATAGTGGGAATATAGTCTCTTAACATGGGGTAAGTATACCACAAGTGTCACAATTTTTGTACGGCAATCACCTGAGTGCCATTACTTTTTTTTGCTCAATTGAGTGCCAAATCAGAGCAAATTGATCACCTGAGGGCCACTTTGGCAAATCGTCCTACATGCATTTTTTTTTTGTCTCACGTAAAATTTTTTATCATTATTTTTTTATTATTTTTCATTTTCAATTTTCTATTGTCTTTCTATTTTTGGTTTTTTGACATGGCTAGCGTGGGTCACCGACAACCCTCGCCGATCATGAATCCATCACTGAAGACCAAGTCGGCGAGGGTTGCTGGTGACCCATGCCACTGACATCCCATTGCTCGACCTTTAATAAAAAGGGACCAAGTCGGCAATTTTCCTCTCACAGACGATACCCGCATATCTCTCATCACAAAACTCCTATCGACAAGCTACGCCCTTCAACCTACACTCCTTAGTCATCGTCCGTCCCACCATCAATCGTTCCACTCTCTTCTGACGATGCTGGTTCCTTAGGGTCCTCCTCTTCCTCAGTCGACAATTGTTCGCCGTCCTTTCCATCATTAGATGCTATCAAAACATTCATGGATCATCATTATCAAACTTAGCTTCTTGCACCTCCTCACTTGTCACTTCACATTCATCAGCCACGTGATTTCTGGTCGGATCCCACAAGGCTACAATCTCAGTGGGAACTTCCCAACCTTGCAGTGGACTATGCCAAATATTCGCTAAATTGAACAATCATGCCACATACAGGTGTGGCAGCCATTGTCTACCTCTTATATCGACCCAGACGGTGCTCTTGTACCTAACGTACCTTTCTCCATTAGGATCAAGGAACGACTGCGAATCCCTATCAATGCTCCTAGGGATTCCCTGTCTTACCAGATCGCATTCATTGCGGGGGTCCGGGTTCTGAAAGCAGGGAAATTACCTATGAGAACAAATCTCAGCAAGCTAACCCCCTAATCCCCTTTGCAGGATGCCAAACAAACCTAGACCAAATTCTCACGTCCCAACTCAGGCACTCAAAATCACTAGGCTAGATTCGATTATCTCAAAGCAGTTCAAATTTAGAAAACTCACTACAGAGTGGTCAAGCATGTAAACCGTTTATAACAGGTCAAATCCGGGACCACACAAAATCCAGATAACAAAAGTAACACAGCCAGTTAATGGCTCAATAAAGGTAATTAAGCTTCAATTAAAAACACGTCCAATCCAGGACAATCATAGCAATCACTCATGCATGCACGCTCAATCTTGAGTCTCGGCTTGAAAACCAATTTGACCAGCGTCATATAAGAGCATTAGGTCCGACCCGCATCGTAGACGTCTCAGGTCTGGTACTTCAACCCGTATACAGGATGCCTCAAGTTTGCACCTTATCGTTTCCAGCTACCCCGCCTCAGACCCCTCAGGGTGCACAAGGCTACGTATTCCGCCTCAGTGTCTATATTTTACGCTAGTGGTTACATATTACGTTAGGTGACATCATGGCTACGCATTCGCCAAGTCACAGATGATATGTAATCAAATATGCCAAAACCGTCGCACTCGCCTTTTAGGCAATAAAATCGTTTAAATTCATTTGGACAGAAATCATCGGCCAAGTACATTAGGCCACATTTCAAATACGAGTCCAAATATTCAATCCATATATCCAACCAAATGGCCAAGTCAATCAACTCATTTTACGAACCCAAATTGTCACATTTTTATGAAAAAGGTTCTCGTTAAAAATCGAAGTCATCAAATCAACACATGTGGACCCACAAGACTTGTCATTCTCACATCATAATTAAACATGGCAGTTCATGAATAGTGCACAAGGTTCGTAAGTAGTGATTTCAAATTACTATTTAGCCCGTTTTGTAGAAAATGCTCCAAAAATCCATTTTTCGGTACTCGATCCTTGTGGAACCCACGTCAACCATCCATCTCAACCTCCATTAAATAAGGACAGAAACATTTCAAGCTCAATCAATCCACCACAGCCCACCATAGATTTGGTCGCCTCAACTAAAAACCGATTCCATAAAATTTTCTAAATTGATTTACCACGAATCGGTCCCTAAAGCTAATCCATGGCATGAATAACATCATGAGTGAAGTCTAGAGGTTTAACTTACCTGAACGAAGTAGAAACAGGGCTGAGGATGTGGTTGAGAAGCGGCGGTGACCGGAGGTGCACGGCGGCGGCGATGACGGATTCCGGTAGATTTAGTGCAAATCGGGGCTCTTCAAGGGCTAAACTGAGGCCAAATAGAGCTAGACAACAAGATTATGACATGAATATAAGCTCCCTAAGTCGCCAAGGTCAGAATATTTCAATAGCAAGAAAAACACAAAGCCGGCTATAGAAAATAGTTTTCGATGTCCGTGACAAGAACGCATGAACGAAGGCCCAAATCATATCAAATCGAAGTGAAACAAGGTTCCGTGTACTCATCTTAGATAGGACTATGACATATCCCAAAAATCATGAAAATCCAATAGTCAAATTTTCGTCGACAGCCAGTTGAATTTGTCTATGGGGTGGGCAGCAGCAAGAGAAAATCGAGAGGGAGAGAGAGAGGAGAGATCATGAGCTTGTGGGAAGAGAGAGAGAGTGGTTTGACTAGTGAAATGAGAAAAGAAAGAGAGAGAGTGGTTTGACTAATGAAATGAGAAAAGAGAGAGAGAGAGAGGAGAGAGAGAGAGAGAGAGAGAGAGAAAGAGCAGATTTTGTGATTTTGGGGCTCAATTATTGAAGTTACTATTCATCGAAAATGACATAAAGCTGAACGAATCGATTGATTTTGAACTATCAATGAATTTTCGGACAGATAGGAGATTACACCTCAATAATTTTCGTCAAATGGTCAAATTGGTCAAAAAGATTATCGACGAGACACATTCCTCAGAAATCGTGAAATTTTAGGACTGGTAATGGCTCAATCGATGTTGATTTGGCTCAGCCGCAATTTGAAAGACTCATGATTATATTTGTACAATTTTTCTAAGCCTCGCTAAAAAATATTCCTACCCTCATGCCATGGATTCCAGCTCAAACCGGGGGCAAGACAGAAATTTTCAATTTTTGCCCTTTTTCACTTTGTAGTCCAAGATCAATCTACCCATTTCATGCCTTTCTAGGCAATGTCCAAATTTATAACTGTGACACTCATGAGGTCAATTTTTCCTATTCCAGAACGGGGGGGGGGCAAAAAGCAAAAAAAGGAAAAAAAACGAGGGGAGGAGGGGGGGGAAGGGGAGTGAATGACAGATTGGAACCTCTCGTGTAGCAGTCTCGCCATCGTTTCTCCAATCGCGAGTGCGTTCTTCCCTCTCTATATAGCTTCTTTGTCCTTTTTT
>JAGVVM010009035.1:0-10750 GCA_019149425.1 Psidium friedrichsthalianum
AAGTCTATTGTTTTTTTTTTTCCTCGAGTTTTATTCTCCGAATATTGCACAAGTTAAAACTTATTGGAGACCGAATCCCTAAATGCTAAGAGTTAGGGTGCCATATAATATTCTTTAGAAGTGAATGTATTCTCCAAAGTAATGTTCTGAAGTAGATCGTTTGTATTTAGGATGCTCATGGAATACTTCGGGTGGTTTCTGTCTTCTAGCCTTCTGAGTAAAATTTATTTGGTATGTCTTTTTGAATAGAACCGTTTGTGAAGTTATTTATTTTGAAAAAATTTCTACTTTGAAGTTGTTTTTCCTCAAGTCTAAGAGTTAAAAAAAATTTATTTCTCACTCAAGAATCTTACCTTGGACCAAAAACACTCAAAAGTATTCTTGCCTTATCCTCTTTTCATTACGTGCTCACCCTATTTCAACCCCTCTCCCTCTTTGCCAACCTACGCCGCCGTGCCCACCCATTGACCATGTCACCCCCCCCCAATTTGCCCGACCACTGCCCGCTGCCCTTCACTCACACCGCCACTATCCACCGTATGCCAGTCACGTCGAGACCACTGCCATTCCGCCACCACCAAGCACTGCTAACCTCTATCCATCGCCACCTGCAACTATCGACACTCACCGCCATCGCCCACTGTCGCCTCTCGCCGCCAAGCATCGACCATGCATGTTGTTCGCCGCCACAATCTACCATCGATCTTCGCTGGCCGATGCTGCCAAGTCACCATCTTTGTCGTCAAAGTAAAAAATAAATGATAATTTTTCTATTTTTAAAAAGTAGATAATATTTTTTAAAGCAATTTAAAAATTTTAAAATGAAGTAGTTTTTTTTTTGCCACTGACAATAATTTTTTATAGAAGATTTTGGGTTAATAATGTTTCAGAAGTAGAAAATTTTTAATTATTACCAACGAATTTCTCTGATCAGAATCAACTTTGGAGAATAAATAAAAAAATCAATTATACTTTTGGAGAAGAAGTAGAAAAATCAATTTCTACTTTTGAGTAGAAATAGAAAAATCAACTTATGGCTAGAAGTTGATTTCTGAAATAGAAGTATTGCCGTGCGCGCCCTTCACTTATGAAACATAAATTCGTTTGGTAAAAGTTTTACTTCTAAAGAAATTTCTACTTTTGAAGTAAATTTTTAATTCTGAATTGTTTCTCCCCAATTGAGAAGTTAAAAAAAATTATGTCTCAACTGAAGGAGTACTTCTTGTCTAACCTTATTTTCATTACGCTCACACCCTCTTTTTGACCACGCCCACCTTCGCTCGTCATCGACCTCGCACACCCATCGCTAACCATGCCCATCACTGCCCCGACCGCCTGCGACCATCGTCACCCACCGCTCCCATGCCAACCATCGACCACCGCCGGCCGCCATTCGCAACCATAACCACCGTCGACCATTGCCCGTCGCTACCCACTGTCAACCTCTGCCGGTCGCCGCCCACGACTATTGCCAACCACTGACCATCGTCGCTATCAACCACCACCCTACAACCAACGCTTCGCTACCCTGCCAATCGCGCCGCCGCCGCCGCCACCACTACCACCAACCACCATTGCTGACCACTTCCCATTTTTGAATGCTCCCGAATCACCCTTGCTGCTGCATTTAATTACGGATTGCCCCTGAGTTGAAAATTTACAATTTTATTTAAGTTTCTTAATTATAAGCGACGAGGGCATAAATTTTTTTTTAAGGAGAGAGAGAGAGAGAGAGAGAAGGGACGTTAAGGCGGGAAAGCTCCAAAGATGCATCCTTTCTTGCGCCGCGGCCACCTACAATACGAATGGCGCGCCGTCCGGAAGAGATTTGGACCTTCACAGCTTGCATACATTTTACGTGGGCCCCGTCACTTTTTTTTCTTTTCGATTTTTTTCCTTTCTTTTTCTTTTTGCTGATTGTAATTTTCGTCCGATGGATTGTACGACGTGGGTCGAAGCGCGTTGTGATTATTCTCGCAATATAATTAACTCTGAAATGTGTAGAAAATAGACCTTTCGGGCTTCTCGTGTGTGCTCAATCAATCCGGCCATGCCGCCGAGGTCCCGGCCCAAGAGGGACGGTTCTCGGCACGGGAGGAACACAGGCTGATGTCAATCCGACGAGCGTAGTAACGCATTTTGTGTTTCACGCCGCCCAAACCACCCCCGTCACCTCCCCCCCCCCCCCCCCCCCCTTTTCTCTTCGAGCTGTCCTTACCTGCCCTACGTTCTTCTTCTTCTCACCTCCCTTCACGGTCGTTGAATCTTCGTGTCCCACAATCGTCTTACTCTGCTTCTCGTAAGCCCCGTTTCGACTCTCAATCTAAGCATCCATCAGTCAGTTTGCCATCTTTTGCTCGGCGGGTTTAATTTCATGCTCATTCGTGCTCTTTTTGGGGGTTATTTCGCGGTCTATTTCATTGGATCCAATCCCAAATGATCATGCACTTCAGTTTCGACGAAGTGAGATCTTTCCCCTATACCGTGATTTGGAAATAACCATCTTCCTAATTGTAAGCATCACAACCTGCTCTAAAGTCACCTTTTCGCCTAAGCAACGGGGAAAAAAAAAGGGGATGCAAGAAGGCTCGTCCTGGAATTTTCATGATACTTGATCCTTCAAGCATATTATAGTTTGGCAATCTTTGGCTTGGAGCATGCATCCCACCATATCTTACACGACAGATCAGGTCAGCCAATGGAACAAGGTGACCATCGGATCGACATCAAAATGGCGGTTCCTCAAATCCACAAGCACGCTCTGGCGCGACGTGCAGCAGGCAACACGCCCTTCGCAACCGAGAAAATTCGGATTTTATCCAACACTGCAGAACAATTGCTTATGCTAAACACGATCCCTTCGGGACCAAGGAAATTCAGATTTAAACCAACACTGCAAAACAATTGTTTCTGCTAAACACGATCCGAGTATGTTGCCTCACGACAAATCGGCATCCAAAACACAGAAAAGGATTCAACCCCCACACTTGCTTTTGTTGTATGGCATCGGACCATTCAGTCACAACTACTGGAGAATCACACAACATAGCTACTGCCAAACCTCACCACAGTGGTAAACTTATCAGGCATCTCTGATATGTGAACCATCCTACGATCAGATCCAACTTCCTCAACTTCCAGAATCAAACAAGATACCACTCACAATCACGTATGATGTATCTCACAGTCTGATGAGAGCACAAAGCCGAGGCAGAGAGACTAACATAAGAAAACACAATGACCTCTTACAACGAGCAAGAAGCTCTTCTTTCTCTTACATTTTTTACACCACATGTAGTCGGAAGTGCAAACAATGAAAACATCACAGTTGCCACGTAACTCGCAGCTCTCATCTCAAATGCTATCACATATGAACAATGAGCCTAAAACTATTCCCCCTCGCGGGCTGCATATGGCACATGGGGCTAAGCAAGCTCAACAGTTTCAATCGAACAATCAAATACCATATGATTCAATGGAGAAACAGAAGCTTTTCATCTAGCACGATAGAAGCTGTTAAGCAACACAGCTTGAAAACATGCTGAACTGAAATGTCACCTTTCCTCAACACTTAACAGGACGACAAACACCTGACATCTGAACAATTTACAAACATAGCAGATGAGTAACATGCAGTCTACTCCTATCCCACGACGTAAGAATGACTATTTTTCTCTTCAACAACTCAGCTAGCGTTTTGAGAGCGTATCCAATGTGGAGGAAGAATTTCGTCAATCGGCAAGATAACTAAGAAAAACAAAAGGTAAACAGAGTAACCAGATAAATGCATTGTTGTTCCATTTCAACAACCAGCAGCATTGAGCTAACAAAGATTTCACTCAGAGAACCAACAAAAGGAGATAGTATCAATGAACAAAAACTCAACACGAAGTAATCGCTGCAGGTTACAAGAACATCAGAGAGCAATCAAGCAAGAAATCATAGAGATTTGTACCTTACATGAAGTACATAAGCAAGTATATGAACAAGCTGCCAGGCAAGCAAGAGAAAAAAAAAAATCCAACTGTATCTGTTAGCAAGAACAGAGAGGACACTAAAAATCTTTCAATTACGATCTTCCTCAAACGATTCACCTGGAGCCTCCCACATTTCGCATCACTCACCACCCGAAGCCGAGTTTGATCCGTCGCTACCCCTGAAAGGATAAGGCAACGTTATGCTAAAACTCCTCCGAACTGGCCTGTTCTCCCCTCCTCCACTGCTAGCGCCACTGCCGCCTCCTTGCGCATTCCCCTGGGCTGCGCCTTTCCGGTTCTCATAATCAGGATCGTCCGTCGGCAATTCGTGCCGGCAAACAGGGCACGAGTTATGCAACTCGAGCCACGGCAGGAGGCAATCTGCATGATAGATCTGCTTGCAAGGCATTTGCTTGACCTCCATATCCATCTCAAAATCGTCCGGGCAGACTGCGCACTGGTTCATCTCGGAATTCTGCAGCTCCTCCGAGACTTTAATGGTCGGGAGGTTCTCGACTGCCGACTTCGAAGCTGGCGGCGTCCCATGATGGTTCGGGTCGTTCTCCGCCAGCTGCTGGATCAGCTCGCCAACATTGGCCGGAAGGCGAAACCCGCCGCCTCCGCGACCTTCCGAGGGACTACTCTCGACCACGAACTGAATTTGCGCTCCTCTGGACTGCTGATCCTGGAGGTGGCTCATCAAGAAGGCGAACGGATCGAACTGATCTTCGGATGGACCGGAAGGGGAGGTAGAGGGGTTCGAGAAGAGGCCGGGGTTCCGGAGGTCGATGGTGGCGGTGACGGTGGGGGCGGCCGTGGCGGTGGTGTGAGTGGCGGAGGAGTTTGGGAACGGGGCGGAAGGAGGGAGGAGAGAGGATTGGCGAAGAAAGGAGGCTCCGACTCAGGCCAGGGCTAGGGTCTTCGTACTCCTCGGGGAAACCGTCGTTGCAGCGAGGGCAGATGGGGTCGGCGGAGGGGGACACGACGATGGTGACGGTCTGGTTGCACTGGTGGCAGAAGAACGATTTGCGGCCGGGGTCCCCGCCGGCGGCGGCAAAATTGCCATAGGAAGCGAACGACATGGCGGGGCTGGAAATGGGATACTCGATGACGAGCGAGCGAAGAGAATTCCGCTCTCGGATCTCATGTTATACCCACATCGAATCCGGCTGAAAGCCGTAATTGACCGACGTTCGCGAGGCGGCGATGGACTCAACGAGATAGAATGTTTTTCATGCACGTGTAAATTGGCGGTGACACTTGTCAACTAATAAGTAAATAGCCTCCTTTCTAATTTCATCAACATTAACGATACAAATATAGATACAACAAGCACCTTTACGTAGAAGACACGTTTCCACATTGATTTTGAATTTAGTCAGTTTATTTTGCAAAAACGAACGACCGAACTGGAAATTATCCGGATCGTATCGGATTGACGGTTCGGTTCTCGATTTCATAGAGTGGCGGTCGGTTTCGATTTTAAGGAATATAGGACCGGATCGGACCAATTTAATTTAGTCTTTATTTTTAAAAATAAATATTTTTACTCAAAAATAACATATGCGGTGCTTATTAGTCAAAAACTCACAAAAAGAAAGAAAAAAAAATGACTCAAGTTTTTTCTTGCCTGAACTTAGTTCATGTCTAGGATATGGCAGAACATATAATCCTATGACTATACACACCAGATAAAGCCAAAGAATACTAACTTGACACTAGCTGCATATTTTGGACACAATGCCCATGATGGTCCACGCAACAACAAGAACAACTCTTGCTAACACTCAATAAGTGATTTGCTGGCATTGGTAAATGCCAATAGAATTCCTACAAGTAAAATGGAAAAAAAATGACGTTCAAAACGATGTTGGGGAAAGTTTCAATGCTAATTGTCGCAAATGCTAGCGAAGACATCCAAAAATGCCAGCAAAAGTTCTGTCTTTAGAGGCGTTTGTGAATAACGTTTGCAAATGCTGTGATCTGTATTTCTTGCAGCAACAACCGTAAGTGCCGGGGGAAAAAAAAAAGTCATCTCGAATAGTCCCGAAAACATTGCTTCGCCGCGAACCACCTCCACTTAAAACTATGAGGTTGAAACAGAGAGCGACAATCAGATTACAAAGTCTGCAACAACTCATTAAAGACACACTCAACTCCTAAATATGAAGTTGTGAACTCTGAATTTGATCGGTTCTGTTGGACCGCCCGTGAACCGGAGTGACCAATAGTCCGGGAAATTGGGAACCGATCCTTCTAGTCCGATTTTCAATTCTTAAGCGGGATCGGACCGGACCGGGAACCAATCACCCCTAGTGCGCATTGATTTGATTTTGCGACAATGCCACTGCTAGTTCCTATATTTTTGTTTGAAATTCGAAAATAATCCATGCATTTTCTTATGTTCCAGAAGAAAACTAGGTTTCGATAAGTTTCGAGTTGGAATGACAGAAACCTTGGTAGGAGAATTTGAGGCACGTGTCGGTGCTTGCATCCATGGCCATGTAATCCCCTCCTGCACGATAGGTCACGACCGCCGTAGGGATGGACCACCACCCCCATGGTCGCAAGGCCTACAAGGCCAAGGTCTGAGTTAAGCTAATTTTCTCTGTTTCCACTAAGCAAAGCTTTGAAACTCTAAGCAACAGGTAGTAAAAAAAATCCATGTCAACATTTTTTAACAGCATTAAATATAGGAAAATTACAAATAAGAGTATGAAGTGCTTCTCTTATTTTCTCAAATAAAGGCATAAAATGAATTTTATTTCCAATAAAGGTTTGAAATGCCATTGTTGTTTCAAAAAGGATTTGACTAAGGTATTCTCGTTATTTACTTTTTTTTTTTAATTTTTCTTTTTTTTTTCTCTCTTTTTGTTCTTTTCCTTTCCTTATCTTATCTTATCTTTTTTTTCTTTTTGCCTCTTCCCTCCTTGAGTGGCGAGGGTGATCCCAAGAGAGGAAAAAGAAAAATAGAAAAGAAAAGGAAAGGAAAGGAAAACAAAAAAAAGTAAAGGACTAAAATGCCCTTCGATTAAACCTTTTTTTAAATAATAGAGGCGCTTTTTAGTCCTCTATTTGAAACAAGATTCTCTTCAAGCCTTTATTTGAAATTTTCCTTGAATATACATATGCAAATTCAATTATTGAAATAATTCGCAAATAAAGATCTTTTTCCTAGAAGTGCGAAGCAATTTCAAAAAAGATATACGGTCTTAATTCTCGAGTGAAATAAATGAATAGGTGGTGGCATTTAACAAAGATAAAGCCGCTAAATAGCATTTGATCAGGTGTTAAATACAGATTTAATCCTCTAAATTTCAGTGTTTATGCATTTTGCTCATTCAACTTTTATTTTATGCAAACAAGTTCTATAAATTTGTGGATTGGCGCGACATGATCCTCTAAATTTATTTGGTGAAATCATATATTTTAACTTTCTTGATTAATGCAATCGAGTGCTTTGTCTATCCAAAGTATAATCAAATTCGGATTTCTTTCTTCTTGCTTTTCCAATTTGTTTTCTGCTCATTTGGCGCCAAAATTAACATCACGTGTCATTTTTTGCCACACAAGCATATGTCACCTCGAATAAACTCGACAATTTAAGATTAATCGAAATTTTTGTTTCTATAAATTGAAAAGGTCTAAGGATTTGATCCACTTAAATAAAATCAGGTTCTATCATTTCGCGGGAAAATGAACGATCTGAAAAAAAAAATATTTTCTTGAAAATAATTAATTATATTACTTGAAATAATTAATTAATTAAAAATATTTTTAACATCGTTACTTTTTTATATTTAAATATTTTTAGGAACGATGAGAATGTTTTAAATTTATTCTTTTTTCAAGCCACCAAGTTTATCGTTTTTTTTTCTAAGTTGTTAATTTCTTACGAATAGACGGAGTCTTAGGGTATCAAATCGCCCGACTTCAAAAAATTATTTGAGGACCAAATCGCCTGAACGCTAAAAGTTAAAAAGACTATCACGTGCCCATCGCGTGACGCACGTTCGAGAAAGAAGTGGCTGTAAATCGACGGACGACGAGACGATGGATGATCAGTCATCATGGATGGTGTCTCTGCACCGCTTTTTGAGCCACGAGTCGGACTCTCTCTCTGTCTCTCTCCCTCCACTGAAGCGAAGACGCCATGGATGGAGCCACGCTCCTGTCGAACTCCGGCGCGCTTGTCCTCCCGTCGCTCCCTCCGGTACGTCGCGCGACCGCCGCGGGTGCCGGCAGTTTCGCTCCTCCGTCGAAGTCGTCGTTCAGGACGTGGCGGGGCAGGACCGGGCTCGTGCCGGTACGTAAGTTCGCGTGGAGGTGCGGCGCTGCCGGCGGCGGAGGGATAACGGAGATAGACGAGAGCCAGTTCTCCGAGACGGTGTTGAAGAGCGATCGTCCGGTCCTCGTGGAGTTCATCGCCACCTGGTGCGGCCCCTGCCGTTTGATCGCTCCGGCCATGGAGTGGCTCGCTCAGGTCTCTGGATCCTCTCCAATCCCCCTTCTCTCTTTGGATTTCGTAATTCTCAGTTTTCTCTGGGCTCCATTTTGATTGGATTGAGTAGTCGGTTTTAAGCATTTGTTTCACATGATACTTTTCATGGAATAAGAACCAAAGCTCCCTTGTCTTATGGCCTCTAAGTTGAGATTGCGAGGGGGATGTTACAGCATGTTCAACTCAACTGGTTCAAGCTTTTCAGATTAGTGAGAGGGTTCCTAGTAATAGTACAGACGCCATTAAGCATATGACATAGAGGCCGCCCAGAAGTTTGAATAGTTATTCTAGTCTTCGATTATGAATTGCTGATAAGGGTGCGCGTGGCAACACTTCTGCTCTAAAAATCAGGCCAGAAGTTGAGAGGGTCCCTGGTTTTCTTTGTTATATTGTTAAGCTGGATTTTGTCGGTTCATAGTAATTACAAGGCATGCACACGATGAAACACCAATTCCCAAATTTCTTTATGTCATCCACTTGTTCACGAGAAGTATCTTCAGCCTAGCCTTTGAGCATGTTTGGGATCTATAGATAATCATTAACTTGAGTTTCTTTTCAAGTCATTGTTAGTGTGTCAATTATGTCAACTTCCAAGGAAAGATGAGCCTTTACCTTCACAATAGTGCTACGACAAGTCATTTTAGAAGAAATAACGATGTATCTTAGAACATGATTGTCGGCAGATTTAAAGCATGCCAAACACTTGTGCTGGCTGGCTGTCATTGTGTTAGATCATTTGCACTTTTCGTCTATCAACTGTAGCATCAACTATGCTTCCCATGATTAATATTCATGGGAATCTTTTGCTTAAAATGAGGCTCTTACCTATGACATTTCCACAAGAACGTGCTTTCCAATCTCTGAGGCACTTCGGTAAATTATTTTGAAGGAATATAAGGAAAGATTGATCGTCGTAAAGATTGATCATGATGCAAACCCGAGTTAATAGAAGAGTACAAAGTTTATGGATTGCCAACACTGATTCTCTTCAAGAATGGGAAAGAAGTTCCAGAAAGCAGGAGGGAAGGTGCAATCACGAAGGTGAAGCTAAAGGAGTATCTAGATTCTTTGCTAGATTCAATAGCAGTTGCCTAACGACATTTGGAATTTTCATACGACGAGCCGACTGCCTTATCCTTGTGAATCTTTACTCAAGCAAGTTTCTTCCTTCTACCAGTCAATTCTGGAAATGGAGTTTCTTATAAATCTGCAGTCTCTTGCATTCAATTTTGTTCTGTTTGCAAGCCAAGATGATCACATCGTGATATTTTCAAGTCAACGTGGCTGCTGATCCAGGGCTGTGGGCTTGTTTTCCTTCTTCTTTTGTGTTGTGCAGTAAACAGAACTCTTTGCTAGCTGCTTGTAACTTGATAATATTTTGATTTATCGTGAAAAAAACGTATGTTGTTCAAATGTATCACAGTTTTCCAGCATTCCTGTACTGCTGGCACAATAGAGGTGTAAGGCTGTATACTGCATTTGACATCAACACGTCTGCAGATTTGTAAGACTTAAGAGTGAGTTTATGGTTGTCTCTCCTGCGACGGTGTCGTACCTAGTTGATTAAAAAGTTAATCAATTGCCAAAGGCAGTTCCGCTAACATCTATGATATTCTTTGTGCTAATGTCGCTAATCTACAGTTATTGCCACTTCCTTGAAGTCTAAGTGGAATATAGCATCAATTTTACTTTTTCCAGCTAAGACCATGCCGTGGGTTAATCAATTTGAGAGACGAAAGAATACAGTTTGGTATGAGAATCACAGGAAAGCCCTTATCAGGGGCGTCTTTTCTGATGCATGGGCTGGCATATCTTCTTGTTATTTTGGGGTCCTTACAGGAATGGCTTCTGCAAGTCTGTATAAATTCTAATGAAGGAGCTGCTTTAATTTACGTATGAATATACAATTGCAAGCACTTCTCCATTATATAAGATTGTTACTTTGTATACTTCTTTGAAAAAGGCCGAAGTTATAGAACTCTGGCTTAATAACATGATTGCGAAAACCAGTCTGCTTTCACCAGCATCTCATCTTTAGTCCCTTGTTGGTTGCTGTCATTACCATTTCTTGTTTGGTATTGATTTGTAGTTAGTGGTCCAATTTCCCGAGAGCAAACCAGCGATTTCAACTACTGTGATTCGTGAAACCGTAGACGATATACCGTTGCATTCTCCAGTAGAGATGCTTCAAACCGTAGCTCAGTTCTCGTTTGACATTGGACTTGTAAGTGCAAGTTTCTGTTTAGTATCATCACCCCCCCACATCCTGCCA
>JAGVVM010009036.1:0-21514 GCA_019149425.1 Psidium friedrichsthalianum
AAAGGGCCTCGGCCTTGTCAATGCAGCTACCAGATTCGGCGGTGCACTCCTGGGGCACGACGGAGAGTCCTGGAGGGACAAGGAGAGAAAAGGTGAGGAGGAGGAGGAGGATGGGGGTGGGGTTGGGGAGTGAAGACGACATTGTTTTGGGGGGCTTGACTAATCAATGGCTAAACCTATCCCTTCTCGCCTTCTTCTTCTTCTTCTTGAGATGTTGGGGATTGGCAAGTTGATCATGGAGGATTAATCCTTTATATAGAAAGTTGTGGCACCATCCCATAATTTACCTGGGTCGAAATAATACTTTCTTGATATACCATGTTAAATCATGATTTCCACCAATACCTAATACTTTCTGTTTATTTAGTATTACTTCCACCCCGATAGGCAAATAATTTGTCCTTTCTTAGTTGATATATGTTACGTTGCGAGGGTTTACGGGCCAGTGCACATCATGCTCCATGCCTTGATTGGAGTGGAATTAATTATCACAATAGTTAATTTATGTAATTGTGTCATCTTATTTTTTGATGTGAAATCATATAAAGTAAAATTATGTGACATGACGTGTTCCTTTGACTTTGCAAGAAGGTTTGGGATGTTAGCATGGCAATCGGATGCCACGTGGCTGATGCATCAAAACGGCATGCGTTGAGCCTAATCGAGATTTTGACTTTTGAGCCACGGCGTGGGATCCGGAAGGGACTACGGATATGTTTGCAGTAGTACTTTACAAGTACGGGCACAAATGACAAATGACTCGACACCAACTTAAAAACCGACTAATGAGCGGGTTAGAAAAAGTCAACATGTATTTCTCTACATTTATACCAATTTCACTTTTAATTCAAAAAGGCTATATTATAATTTGGTTGATGTCATGTGTGACAATGTGATGGTTTTGTGCTTTAACATATGTTTGTGGTTCTCTATCGTGAACCCAAATGAGACAAAAATGCAAAATAAAATCAAAATCGAGGTAAAAATAAACGAAAAACCCATCCATATATGTAATTGTTAATCTATCCAAAATGGTGTGAGGGTATGTAATTAAACAAAATTTTAACTTCTTCGAAAAAATTTCCTGCTTAGCTTTGTTCAAAGTTAGATCCTCCCACATCATCAATTTGCGAGGTTTGTGTATTATATAGGGAATATAACTAAAAAAATCATAAACTTATTACAATCGTGCCAATGCAATCCTTTGACTCACTTTGGTTGGCCAAAGCAATTGTGGGCTACCACCGCTAAAGTGAAAATTTTAAATAGTATTTTATCAAATATTTTAATATTTTTTCTTTTTTTCTTTTCCTTTCTTTACTTTTTTTTTCTATCCTCGTGGGCCATAGGTGAGGACCGAGACACCCTCGCTGCACTGCGCGAACTTGTCTTGGCCCTTTCCTATGGCTAGTGAGAGTTGGTCGACCCCCACCGACTCTAAGCAAGAAAAAGTAAAGAAAATATCAAAATATCAAATTTTTATTAAAATAATATTAAAAATTGCCACGTGAATACCGGTTGATCAAAGTTGGCCGAAATGACTGAAATGCAAAATTTTTAAGACTAAATTGGCCAAAAAAAATAAGTTATGATTAAATTAACACAATTGCAATATGTTTAAGATTTCTTTGGTAATTTTTCAATATTATGTATGTACATGCGGTCTCTCTTCGTTTATAAACTTAAGCTTTTAGGTTTGACATTTTACTACGGTATTAGACTCATTTTTTCCCCAATTTATTTCGCATGTACGACCGTCGTTCGTCAAATTAGATGTATCCACGTGGCTATGCTTTTGTAGGCTTTCAGCCTTAAGTTATACATTCGACCAAAATATTCGTAGCACAAACAAATTAAAAGTGCCGTAAAAGACTTTATTGAGGCACAAACACGAGAAAAGAAACTTGTCTATGTCCTGTTCTTTTCTGCCTTTTCCCTTTTCATCTTTGTTTATTCATCTCAAATCCTCGAATTCCACGCGGTTAGAGTTCCATTACTTTCATTTAATAACAAGGATTAATAACATGAAAATTTCAAATTGATGTATCAATGATAAATTTACCATAAACTAATTTTTTAAATCAAAAAAATCTCAAACTGATGCACATGTATTAAATTTATCGTCTGTTAGATTTCGCTAAATTTTCATCAAATTACTGAGTTGAATGACACGTGGCAGCTGATAAGTGTATCAGTTCGAGGTTTTTTACCCTCTATTTATTGCGGGTGTAACAACTTTGAATTTTTCGTGATATTAATCCAATTTAACGAAAACTAATGGAAAGTAAATTTTGGTCACAAATATACTAATCTGAAGTTTTTAATAGTCAAAAACTTGAGCATCTGTGAAAAGGATGACATATCCATTTATATTAGGAAGTGCGTCCCAATAAGGTGGAACTCAAACCTTTTGATCCCGTTTTTTACTGCGAGGATTTCCTTGAATGTGGAATGGTAGTGCATTTCCGCATCTGTAAATCTGCCGCTTTTGTAAGCACAGATCTGCCTTTTTCCGTCTACTTCTTCAAGGAGAATTGTCGACCAGTATTTGTCACTGGCATCAGTCTGGAGAATTCTCTTTCCTTCTACGGGTATCTACAGAGGTGGTAGGTTCTGTAATACCTTTTTGAGGTATTGGACTGCCTTGGTCTGCTTTTTTCCCCACGGTGGAGGATTTTTCCTGAGCATTCTCTGAAGTGAATGGAGAATTTTGGCAATTTTTGGAACAAAGTCTCTGAGATAGTTAACTATCCCTAGAAAGACTTGTAAGTCATGATGAGACAAATCTTGGTCTGGAAATTGCTAGAGTTGTTCCGCAATATGAGGCCCTGGGTTGTAGGCTCCATTTTTCAATTCCATGCCCAAGAACTCAATTTCTATCTGGGCAATAATCATCTTGGACTTTGAAAGCATGATGTCATATTTCTGCACTATGTGAGCAAACTGAGCTAACAAAGTACAATGTGATGTTTCATCAAGGCTATACAGCAAGATGTCGTCCACATAAATCTGGGCATTTGCCAAGATAGGCTGGAATATTTTGCACATCGCCTTCTGAAACTTTGAGGGGGCGGTTTTTAAACCAAAGGGCATAACTTTCCACTGGTAATGGTGATTTGGCATGCAAAAAACAGTTTTGTGCTTGTCTGCCGGGTGTATGCCCAACTGCCAAAAGCCTGCTCTGAGATCAAATTTGAAATAGAGCTTGGCGTTGGTAAGGCTGGTAAACAGTGATCCTTTATGGGGAAGAGGAAACTTGTCATCTAAAAGGAAAGGGTTCAAGGGTTGGTAGTTCATAACAAGACGCAATTTTCCTCTGGTTTATTCAGCCTTCTTATAGACATAAAAATCTTCGCAAGCCCAATATGAGTCACTGGGTTCGATCAAGTCTTGGGCCAATAAATCTTCACATTCAATAATGGCCAACTTGAGAAGGTCAGGGTTCATACCCTTATGAGTAGCCTTTGTGGGACAGACTCTGGTTTCATCTTTGAATGGTAATCAGACAAAGAAGTCTACATTTTTCCACAAAGGTGAAGGATGGTGAAAAGTGGAGTGGGATTCTGGACAGGAATCAAGAAGTTGCTTGAGGATTGGGTCAACGAATCCTGGAGTGACTGCGAACAATCTTTTGGGATTAACAAATTCAAGGAACTGTTTTCCATACTGGAGACCCTGAGGCTGGATTTTGATTTGTAGTTGGGAAAGAATATCCCAATCGAGAATGAGGTCTTTGTTTGTCTTATTGCAACCGCATATGGTTGTTTATGTTGAACAACAAGGCATGAGTTGGAGAACGATGTTCCTGCTTTTAAAATGAGACTTGAAAATGTCTCCTGAAGCTGCGGTAAAGTATGCTGTATGTGGTTCCCAACAATCAAACAAAGAAGTAGAAGCTCCAGTATCTACAAGAACAATTACTTCAAGAGGAGTAGTATGGTGTGGGGTGAAGAGTTGGACCGGTACATACGGATGGTGTATGGGTTTCTGGGGAAGGTCAGTGAGATGGTATGAGATGGGAAAATAGGCGGGGATCTGATCTTCTTCATCAGATTCAAAATCTGAATCTTCAAGGATTTCATGGAGAGCAAAAAGGGTATCGCTAGATGGCTCATCCTCAGTTGCTGCGATGGGCAGAATAGTTCTCCCAATACACTTTTGAAGTCAAGCGTATCGCAGGAAAGAATAATGTTCTTGCTGACTTCTTCTCCAGACCTAAAGAGTTTCATGCTCTCAACATGTTCGTCAAGAGAGACTACTCTTCATCAGTATTCCCTCCTGGAGACACGTGAAGAACCATGTACACCACTCAGGATATAAGCCCTATTTGGCCTGCGTACCAATACCCTCCTGAAATTCTAGATCTCATTCGATTTGGAGCTTAGGCAAAGCTACATTGAATAATCTCCTGGTCCAGTATGGAGAGACAATCAGACAGAGATATGGCAACATTCCCCTGACTCAGAATCTGTACCATCCACACCCGTTTTCCGTGCCATTCCAATGGGTACCAGAAGAGCCGTTCCCAGAAGAAGCAAAATGGTATTTATGGATCCTTATGCACCTCTATACCATTGCCATTGAAATCTCGACTGAACGAGCTTACAACATGTTTAAAGGAGCGCTCAGAAATGAATTTGCAGACCAGCATGTCAGAAACTTTGTGGCCGTCCTCCTATGGTTTAAGACTCCGCAGCAATGGGATTACGAGTTCACAATTGCAAACAGAGTCTCGTTCCCTAATCCAAAGAGAAACACTATCATTCGTTTCAAAAGACCATGGATTTTTATCTCACCAGACGGAGATATTTCAAAATTCCCCCATTCCATGGGCATATGCACATTTAAACCCTTTGAAACCAGAGCAGAAATCCAGAACACCTGGCCAGCACCCATCCAAACTCTTCCATTTCGGTATAGGGAACTGCAAAGGATCTTGTGCCAAGAAAATAAGTTCATTTCCCCACTCTCTTGGCCCCATAACATAAACCAGCCTCTCCAATGGGAAATAACCCAGTCTACTCAACCCCTTGTGTCAAACCCTTCTCCAGATGATACGAATATGGATACCCAAGATCCATATGGCGGACCCCAGTCTCAGGACCCGTATGAGCTCTACTCTAACCCTGCACAGTCATCACATTATTCCACACCTTCTCTATCACAAGACGACCCACCAGGATCATCTCATCAGTCAGTACCAATACCACAACACAATTTGTGGAGTACAGACAACACCCCCATGCCACCTTATCTTGACAGGTGGTGGCAGCAAGACGATAATGCCCAATCCAGTAGACCAAGAAAAGACTCCTTCACTACCCTCCGATAATGATTTCAAGAACACTGAAGAGGGATTCGGCGGAGATCCCCACGACCCTCGCTAAAGGAGCCGCCCCATGATATATGTAAATTATTGTACTTTTGACCAACTGTTTGGTCTATGTGCCAATAAAGTGTAGTGTCGGCAGCCTCTGTAGTATCGGCAGTCTCTTTGTGTGTGCCTTTGTTGTAATTTTAAGGAGCTCAATTATTAAGCCCCCATCACCCAAAGCTCTATATAAGGAGCTTGAACCTGCATTATAAGACAGGATATAAGAAAGTTTAAGAAATCCCAGTGTGCTTTCTTTTGAGTTTCTAAAAACTCTCTCTCTTCTTGCTGAAAGCCCCTTAGTTCCTAGAATGCTTATACTTTGATAACCACCAATGTTCTTGATTCTAACTTTGTTCCAAACCTTAGTATGCTCTTCACTCGCCACACTGTGGATTTTGTGAATCAGAAAACTCTGGAAATGCTCATACTCTATGGTACAAATCCAAGGATACGAAAAGGTAGGCCTTTAACCGATTAAGCTGAGAAGGCGTTGCCAGGGTCGGATTAGCATACTTGTATCTTGGATTTTGACTAGATAGTCTGTTCATTCTCCGAGAAGGTTTAGAACGCCTATTGGTCACATATATCGGTCTGGAATTTTTGGTAATTGAAAAATTAGTTTGTGATAAATTTGTTACAAGTGTACTAGTTTAGGTATTTTTTGTGGTGTTAATTCTTAATAATATTTCAACCAACAACAAACCCTCAATAATATTATTTACTTTTTATCTAATTTAGTTAACAATCATTTATCTACTCAACTTTTTGTATCTCTAAGTCCGTGGATAAGAAGTTCCTGATCTCTAAGGACATTTTACACATTTAACATGTACTAAAATAATTTATTTATGTCCCCAACCTGCTGGTCTTTTGCCTTATAATCAGTTTAGTTATTGATCTTATAATCAGAACATGTGATTAATTAAGCAAGAAAGGGAGCTTCTAAACAGATCATTCGACGTAAATTAGAGATTAGCTGTCTAGCCTTCATTTGACTTTCGTGATTTAATTAGTTTAGTGTTTTGGCTCGCTCTTCTACAATGATTCATCTTAACGCAACAAATGATTAGAAAATTGCCAATGGAGCTAAAAGATACTCCGGACGATGACGCTTTGGCGATTTGAATATTTGCTTCTCCGATAAAATAGATTGAATGATGTACTAACAAAAATAGATTTAAATGGGTCGGCACTATTGCAAATGTCGTAGTCTTCTACATATTGTGCTAAGCCTAGAGAATCCCCTTTGGTTTTTGTCATAAACAAAATGATTACAAGATGTTGGAAATTAAGCGGTAACGAGGAGACTACATAACACTATTTGTTATAACTAGAAAAAATGAACATAAATCATAATTCTGAAAAAAAAAAAAGAATAACTTCAATAAAAATAAACAAGATAATATTTGTATATTAATCTTTGCAAATAGAGATTACAAAAGAAATAAAATTGCTAGATATTATAATCTCAAAAAGAATTAAAGTAGAGATGAGGTACAGATAACTGAATCTCCTTAAGGAAATTACGAGCCAATGGTGCTAAGCAACTCCATGAACTATGTCTCTCAAGATACGACATCTGGAAAATCCGTTTGTGCTAGCACTATACGAATAAGATTCCATCAAAAACACTTCTCCAAGCCAACACACTTGGACAACGACTACAGGGAAAACTAGAGGAGTACTTCAAAGAGTTCTCCGAGTTCTTCTATTAAACTAAAAAGACACGTCCATGAAACTGCTGAGGAAAACTGAAAGAACATGAACTCAAAAGTCATATCGATTGTACTCACGTGTTGAACCATTAACCCTTAATAACTATGATATTAAAGTCAGAAATCGCAACCGAACGAGGAGTCACGTGAAATTCCAAAGAACACGTTGATTGAAGAGTCGCGTGAACTAACTAAAGAGAAGTCATACACCACAGGATGATTTAGTGGCAAAGGCCCATACTTAAAGAACACGCTAATTGAAGAGTCACGTTAACTAAAGAGACGATTTAGTGGCAAAGGCCGATACTTCCGGATACTTCACCGCACCCGCTTATGGCAGTCCTGCGAGGTGAATGGGTCTGGGCTCTTTAGGACCTCGGTAAGGCTATGTTCCTTAACTAGCACGGAACCCTCACGATAATGCCCAGAGAGAATGATCATGCTGATTGTCCACCCCCAACATTTTGGTGCTACAAAGAGGACAAAAGGAGTATTTACAGAAAGCGCTTTATAGGATTCGCGCCTAACATTTACATGTGCTCTCGCTATTGAGCATCATATGAATTAGGGAGTTAAAGCCAACATCGACCAAATGGCATCAAAATCAAGTATGACGTTCTCAGCCACTCAGATAGCAGACGCTTCATTTCGAAAGGAAAGAGGATTTGTCGGCTGACCCAGGTGGGCAAAGACATCCATCTAGAATGAAAATTTTCCCAATTGGGTTTAGTCCTGTAGCGGACACCCAAAAGCAAAAGATGAATAACAGTACCCTGAAAAGGGGAGGTTATTTTCCTTTCTTTCGCCGTGCCAAAAGGGCAAACGAATATTCTACGTACGAAACCACCTGATGTGAGGACATGTTCATCGCTTTAGGCTAAAGATTGAGAGCTCAGGCTAATGAAGAGGCTCATAGTTGCTCCCCAGCTCTCCTACTCTTTTGCTTTCTTACAAATAGTAACCCATTAAATAGCACCAAAGGGGGTGCCTCCCATTTACAACATAGAAACTTCAGGAAGAAAGGAGATGCAGTGGCTCCTCAATACAGTTCGCATTAAGACCTTCCAAAAATTGTCATTTAATACATGATCTTACAGCTCGCGTACGTATAGTTATCGACAATTAAGAAAGCTCAGAAACTTTATCAGGTGTAGTGTTAAGCATTAGCTCAAACCCATGAATTCAACTAGGCGCAGGGACAAGCACAACATTTTGTCGCAATGCGGAATCCAAATGCAGGAATAAGTTTGAATACGGCATATGTTCCTTACTCTGACTTAAAAGAAACAAATCAGTAAATAAACGCTTGCCTTCTTCAGAGATGTCCCATAATCACCGCATGCAGCAAGTCCCCTCAATTCATGGACAAGTCCTCCAGCATAATATCCCGGCCAATACAGTCAGTTGCAACACGCGACATACTAGTCCTGCCACTAAAACGATGCGATCTGATATTGCTCGACAAGGAACACGCACCACACCATCATGACCTATGAGTCTCTAACACATGTCTTCTGTGCTCCCTCTCTGCAGTATAACCATTTTCCAGGCCATGCCTTCTATGATCCTTATCTCCATAACCAACACGACCCATCCTGTGTCCGTCATCTCCAGTTTCTCGGTTCATATTTGATATGTGTTCATGCCGCTTCTTTCCTTCTATTTGTCTATCAATTGGGCTCCCTTTTCTTTTGCGCGAGTTCGGCATAGGTGAAGCATCATCCAGCATTTCCCCTTCCTCCGCATTTTCGCCTTCCACTCTTCTTGATGACTGGCCCTTCATTATCACGGTTTTCCCATCTCCCACATCGTCATGGTCCTTTTCATGATCAAGCTCGTCACTTCTAGACCAGCTTGGTCTTCTTTCCCTCCTGATTTTCTCATCTTCCACTGCCAACTCAACACCATCCTCTAGCTCCCTCTCAATCAGGTCATCCTCATCCATAACATCCTTTTTCTTGTCATTTCTGCGCGCTCCTTCCTCCTTTTCTCAAGTGCAGCCTTAACCTTGTCCTTATCAATCTTGATGGCTTCCTTTGGCGACTGACCAACTGATCCTTCCCGGAATTCTGGATTCGGATGACCACTGATTTACGTGATGCAGCCTCTATCCACTCTCCTTCTTCCGTAATATCATGTCTTTTGATGCTTCTTTCTTGATCTCTCCAGAAACATATTCGACTCTGCTTGTATTTGTTGGGATGCTCTCTCATGTTGTCTTTACCAGTCATTGGTCGGGATGCTCTCTTGCATTCTCTCTTAGCTTCCACGTCAACCCTTTGATCAGTAATAACACTACCAACATCAGCATGATCAGCACCATGATTTTGAGCAGGTCTCTGATGTAACCATGATAGTCAGAGACCGAATGGTCAAGTGGAGCACGTGAAGACACTTGCCTCGAGGCCCCTGCTCGTCATTTGCCCCAGAACTTTTGAAGAGGGACGATGAGCCGATCCACCACCACCACCACTTCCATCAACTTCACTCCCTTGCGATGGAGGAACCCTGTTTTGCTCGTATAGTTCAAGCATCTGATTGCTAACCTCTGCATAGTCAGAAAAAGGCTCATTATGAACCCAAATAGTGACGTATAGGTCAAAACATAACATACAGGCAACGGTGCATCATAAAGAGTGGGGGAATAAAGACATCCATGGCAAACCAATGTGATCACTCCTAGAAGTAAGTGACTCAATCGGCTTATTTTGAATGCGATGAGATATCAATGGGTACATGCAATATGGGAGCAGAAGCCTTCAACAAAGGCCCCAAAGCGTCCACAATATCCTTACGGAAGAATTTAAAAGAGGACACCAACCCTCTAATTGACGTGGGGTGACATCAAACTCTTGCCACCAGACCCTCTCACCATCTGATGGAGCTTCACTTTGAGGAACTTGGCAGCAAGGAATATAGCACCTGCTGCAATATGAATGGGGCTTAAATTGCAGGCAGAGCGATGTCCTCAGTCTGCAAGCCACCTTACAGTGTGTGAAAGAACAAAAGGCAAGAGACTACTGAATTGGAATTATCAGAGACCTGAAACGAAGAGACGAATCTCGATCATACCCATCATTCACAAAATCCATGCCACTTGAGCAAGTGCATTCTTGTGCAACCTTAAACTTCTTTATTGCTTCAACAGAGGTTTGTAGGGATGGTGAACATTTAGGTCAATCCCAAGGTGGCAAGTACTACTCTCTCTCCTAGTAAAATTAGCTCTTTCTTTGCTCGTACACTTCCTGCGCAAGATAAAGAACCACGTGTGTCAGAGCATCCAAAACTAAAGGAAAATCACGATATTATTGAGGAGATAACGTTCTTCAACAGAAGTACATTAGAATATACAAAACAGGAAAAGGAAACTTAATGCACACACTTAATCCACTAAAAAGATTAAACATGAAGTCCATAAATTTTTATAATCAGAAAAGAAGAATTAAGACAAGATTCAGATCCTATAATTAGTCTCTCATCTCGTTCTTTCCAGACGCACCACATTAGGCAAGGAGAAGCAGCTCTCCAAACCAATTGGAAAGGACAGCACGAAGAATACAACTGCAGACTGACTATTGCATAACCCAACATATACCAGAAAAATGAAATGCCAAATTTTTTTAGCAAAACACAAAAATAAGCAAGTGATATGTCAGTTCCCTAGATACTTTAGCAACACAGATCAATTAGAATAAAATTCCACATCCTGGGTTTTCACAGAAGTGAGTTTTCTATATGTGGCAACGAAGAAAGATTTTATCGGCAAAACATTAGGAAGCCAGATGACCTTGGCCGGAAACTGACCACAGTTATTGAAGTTGAATTTGCCAACAGCTTTAAAAAAAAAAGGGATTATATGGAGAAAATTCTACTCTTAGAGAGATTCCAAACAAGTATCACCTCCTGAACACCCACAATTCAGATTGATAGGGCAAGGGAAATCAATACATCACGTGATGCTGACAAATACAATTACAAAAGAGGATATTAGATATGATACTTTTTTTCAATGATTCTGCAAAACTGGGAATGACACAAAGATAATCTCATTGATGCTATCTTTAAACTGAGGGAAGTGGAGGTAGGTGAGAGGAACTATTCTAAGGAACATTTCTCTTTGTCCTTAAAGAGTGGAATTTAATAGTGAGACAAATTCAATTTCCTACCGACTTCAGAAGGAAATGAAGTAAATCAATTTCCGAGGCATACATTGCAGGATTACCAGTCTATTCACATACAGCTATAATACAAAGAGCTTTCCTGTCCTGTCTTCTTTCCCCTCTGCATCAATTTCCATCATTATACATTTAAACAAAGACATAGGCATTGCCTTCTGCTTTTATCCCTTATCATTTCTCTTCCACTTAAAATTGCTGAACATTCTCTAAAAAACAGCATCTTGGATCATGTTTGTCAGCCAAGTTCGCTCGAACAGAGGCATACTATGCATTGCCTGTACAATTCAGGAATGATCCTGCTTTTCGTGCAGATGAACACATGATACGACAATGCCAATCTTCTAAATGTGCAATGATAAAAAAAACAGTAAAAGTAGACTTCAGTAAGATGCAATAATATGAACAGACTCTACTTAGGCAACACGAGTAAGTTCAAGGCAGTAAGAAGTGGCAAAAGAACTCACAACAACCCAACAGCAAAATTAATCTCTTCAAAATAGAATGGCAAGTTAAGGAGAACCTTCTGTTTGATCCTCTGAGCAGCAGCAGGATCCTTTTTATGGATTATCTCATAAGAAACAAGTATAACATCTTCAGTGGGCGTGGAGTCTCTTCAACTTTCCCAGCAAGAACATGCACACAGTTGCAATTGTCTGTGAAGCATTGAAAAGGAGACCAATCAGACCATCAATAAAGCAAAAGCACCCAATTATTTTTCCAAATTATTCAGGAAACCCAATCCAAGAATAAGTCACCAAGAGACAACTGCTATTGTAGACCACTCTATACTGATTTTCAGAAAGCATGATTTCAATCAATCTGGAAATATGGGCCTAAAGCAATTATGCCATCAACAGAAAAGACAGACATAAAACACAACTAAGAAAAGCCTCAACATTCACTGCAATGTCCAAAATAGAAATGCTCTAACGTTATCAGCAGCCAGATGCCAACTTCATAAGGAAGCATAAGTTTGAAAATCTACAGCCAGGGAACAAAAGATGACACGTAGTGATCCAGTTGGAAAAAGAAAATGACAATGATTCCGACTAGCCTGATGTATCTCACCTCACCCAAGCAAATAGAATTTGGTAATTAAAATTGTCGCACTATACAAAGAACCAGCCTTACAAATCAGGTTATTCGAATTCCAAGATGTCAATATTCACAGAAACATCAAAACTATATAATATTTTACAATGATCGTGAATTGTCATAAAAGGAGAGTTCATCACACCTAGCTCTTTAAGTGAGTTTCATCCAGACAACAATGTTTGATGCATCAAAGAAGCCGATAATTTCAGTATCATATTATTTTCATTCATTTAAAGTAGGATAGCCATTATACTTCCTTCCCACCCCTCGTCCTTTTCCCACTTCCCATCCCTCTTTTTTCCTAAATATCTACAATGCAATAAAGGAGTTTTAACTGGGTGGGCTTCTCACAAGACAACAGGTCTGGGACAATGACTGGTCCATCAGACAAATGCCCAGCGCCCTGATGTCCTCAGTTTGGTCCTCTTCAAACTCTTTCTTATGTACATAGTTCCCATGCCTAACCAATCATAAATAAGCAGGCCAGTGGTGACACATTCTCACTTCATCTTGGTGCCATGTTCCAATTTACCTTTTACCCACAATAATCTACTTTATCTTTTCGTTTTTCCAATTATTTTTCCTTTTTTCGTATTTACTTTCCCTTTCCCTTTTTCACGCCAGCCAATTGCTCATATTTATCTTCTTAGTTTACTTTAATTGATCAGTCCCTTAAAGTGAATATACAATACCAAAAGATTTGGTTGGAGCACGACTTTCATCATTACGTATTTTAAAACTAAACTCCACCAGATATGCAAATGTTATTAACCACAATTAGTTTTCGGGGGAAAAACTGCAATAATGTTGTCTATTCTCACTGAAAATCATCAAAATTTCATATATCAGTCCGTAAGTTCATCATTTCTATCAATTTTCTCAGAGTTTCCCCAAATTATGTTCCTTCCTTAAATCCATGGCTGACTATTACATGACTATATGGTGACATGTAGAAAATTTCTTAATGAGGAGAATATGAACTTTCACAGTAATGCTCAGGCTTATTTTCTAGTTAACATTAATGGAAAATGTTAAGAGTGCATTATGCAATTCCCCCTTCTTCAAGTGTCTTGAAAGTGTTATTTCCACTTTTAGTTAACTTATTAACTAGTACCCTAGGAGCACTTGTTAACAAAACCCAACATAAGAACGTAAAACATAAGGCAAGGCCTCTACTTTGATAGATCTTTTAAGGTCGACACAAATGATTTTTAATTGATCTCTCTTGGAAAAATAGCTAAAAGTCTGAAAATGAACATATACATCTACCAATATAAATTAGTGCACACAATTGACATGTCTATCTGTCCATATATAATGCGCATGTAGGGCATTCTTTCCTTTGGTTGGGGCCGGGGGAGGGGATTTACATATATCAACGTAGTTATGCATTCAGGATTGTTTCTAGTAAATCTCAAGACCACAGCAGGTTAAATTAAAACTCCAAACTAAAAACATTTCTTCACATGATGTCATCTTTTAACTCTCAACAATTAATCCACCTCCCAAAATCAGATTTCTGTGGGCTTAAAGAAGACAGCCATCCAATAATAATATTGCGAATGCTAAATCCAGATGCCAATGCACAATGCAGATACATAAATAGCCAAATAGACAATAGAAGTACTATAAATATTGCTTACTGACCCTTCTGTCATTCTTTGCATGTGATTGTCGGAGGAAGAATCGATGACAAAATATAATTGCCGTAGCTATTGTTACTTGAGGCCTTCACAATAAACAAATAGTTCCAGTCAGATCCACATATGTAAAATATGATTCGGCAGCATGGAATGACGATGCTACTAGACTTTTCCAGAGCGAAAAAGTTGGACCTCTAGTATGTAATGGCCAACTGATGTGAATAAAATCATATGCAGAACATTTTATCACATATTAGATGTAACCTAAAGTAATAGTCCAGACAGAAGCATAAATGGGATTCACGGTGAGCTCCATTCAATGACTATGAAGCTCCAGTGCATCATTCATCCAAGTCATTTGAACAACCTATTAGCAACACAAAATATATCTAGGATTCCACAGGGCAACACTCAAATCTTACCCGCACAACTTGGTAATGACTAATCATATTGCAACAACCCACAAGCCTTAACCACTACTAATAATGTAAACACAGTTTCCTCAACTTGGTTTCTAATTCGAGAATATAGATATGGATCTAGGATTTCAGAGGGCAACAACACACAAACCTTACCAGAACAATTTCATCTACTGATATGGTAAAGAATAATTATATTTCAATAAGCCACAACCCTAAACAGTTGCTAATAACGCAGAAACAATTTGCAGTACTTGGTGTACTGACATGTTAACGAGGCATAAATTAGGTTTCTCTTGGCAAAGAAGATATCAACAAGATAAATTATCAACATCAGCCTAAATACTCAAGATCGCTCCCGTTGTTAAGGAATACAAACTGATCATAGAATAAACAGTTCTTCTCTTTAGTAAATGGCATTTAATTACAGCCAAAAAGTTCACACAAAAAACCTAAGAAAAGGGCTCCCAATCAAGCTTCCAATTTTAGTTTATTGGCCCACCCCTTAACAAACACAAGTACCCACTTAAAAACCCCTTGAAACTAGCCCCCCACCCCGAGAGAAGAAAGGAAGAGAGAGAGGGGGGGGGGGGGGGGGGACCCCCAAAAATTTTTTATTCTGTTTCTCTCCACTCCATTTAATAAAGTAAAAGGTTCTCCACACAAATAACATTCAACACCACAGCCCGAAAATCGCTTCAATAACCTAAAGAAATGGTTTCCAGTAAGGCTCCAAAATTTTCAATCTAGCATGTCCATCCTTTTTCCCTAGCCTACAGCTATCCAGTCGAAATCTCCGTGAAACCAACATTTATGCTCCTATATCGGAGAGAATGTCCAACCACTAGTTTAGCTTAAATAGCCACAATGTTATTACGTCTTAACGCAGCACCCACAACAACCACAATGTGACACTTTCCCCCCTCCTCATCCCAGACCTAAACTTCCAAATACTTCAGAAATGGTAAAAGTATAGTATTGATTACAAACCTACAAAAATTTCGGATTACGAGAAAAGGACATCCTACACTTGGAGTCACGATGACTGAAGAACAAATTGGCAATTTGGCATCAACCATAATATCATTATTTATCTTCTACCCCAAAAAAAAATTTCAGAAGATACTGAATTACTGTTTTCAATAACTTGAAGTAGAATTCCAAACTAAACACAGCAAAGTATTGACTTTGAGAATAAGGACAAGACAATTAAGCTCACACTTTGAGCCTCATTCCAAGATCCTGCAAAAAGGTGCAATAGCACTTCCGTAGATAGGTCTCCTTCTTGAGGTCGATTCCATCTAGTCTCGAAGGTGAATTCTCTTCGATCTCCTTTCGCAACATGTACCATCGACCTCCCATACCTTCTTCTTGCTGTTGCTGCTGTAGTCCTTGCGAAGAAGACTCACCTCCAATGTAGCCCGCCATTCAGTTTATCTAAACAAGAATTTATAGTCACATATCAACCTTTACTGGTTCAGACTAAGATACGATATCTATATATGTAATCGACAAAAACAAATGACAGATAAAAGTCCCAATATAGCAGCAAGATATGGTGTTGCGGCATTAGGAGTTAGAGAGCCACCATTACAGATGTTACCAAGCTTAGTAGAACCCATAAAATTCTAGACTCAAGTTCAACTCAATTGACATGTAGCACGATGACTTCCAAATAGTGAGCCCAAGATGATACAATACATGATGAGTAATCACTCGATATTAATGTTTTCCTCTAGGCATCACACTTGAAGCTTTCTAAGCATCACATCCATGAAATCTCCCACTTAAGATAAGAATTGCAGCACACCATTCAAATGCAAAGACTTGCTCAAGTTCAATAATTCATGAACTCTACTTAAAAGAAACAATTACAATCATGCACTAAGACTCTTCTGAAAAACAAAACCTATTCCCCAGTTGGAATAGAACCTCTAACCAAGACACATGGTTGAACAGGAAACTCTCCAAAAGAAAAAATGATATCCCACTCAAAAAAGAGAAAGGGAATTTAACAAAACCCCAATAGCAATCAAATCCCAATTCTTTTTGTAATCTAGGGGCAAGAACAAAGGCCCAGCTGTCTGGAGAGCCATGAAACACCTTGCAAGCCTCATGATCGGCTTAAATCCAGACTTTTAATCCAAGAAAGTGGCCCTAACCTAAAGTAGCTTGCACAAAGTTGGTGGGATTTGAACAAGTTACCTACAACTCTTCTGTAGGAAATGCCCTGTTGACCCCAACCAACTACACCAACTCTAAGCACAATGAGGCTGGGAACAATGTGAGGTATCTGAAGACAGATTTACAAAATTAATACACTAAATTATGAGATACACTCTTTAGAAAATGCCCCTTGATATTTGTCACATAATTAAATGTACCAATTTTGTACATTCATCTTACTGTACCTAGCATCGAGCATAATGATTATGACACGGATAAGCTGGCCATCCAAGCCTAACACGTACAATGTCTATAGCATAGATGAGACTGCTTAGCCAGATTTGTGAGCATTTGAGAAAAGAACAAATGAAAAATATCAGTAGAAAAGTAAGTACACCCAAATCGAAATGAGAAAGCAAGCTTGACGCAGTTTTGCGAGATGTTTTTATGTGATCGAGACGGTAAAACTTTAAAGGACAGAGAGGTTACAACAAAATGGAAAGAAATGACAAGGATAGAGAATACTAGGATCTAACAGGAAACTAGGTAGATAAGCAAGCACAAGACTTAAGCGGATAACCTACAAGGATTCATATAACCAATCCTAATTAGTGAGATAAGACTAACTTTATTGTTGTAATTGTAATTATCTGCTCATGCTTGTTATTATCTCTCTTCTCTACACACACAGATGCACACGCACACCCATACACAATAATCCTTAAGACAGAAAGCCTACAAAAGATAAGTAATTCTCGATCCCAACAAAAACCCCAGTAACCTTACTGACCGAGCAAGAAGCGAGCAGAACTGGAGAGGATGGCTCAACAAGGAAATGTATGTAAGATGTGGTGAACCAAACTTATCACAGACAAGTCCTTTTTCAACCACTAAGCCAATTCCATGGTGCGCACCACACGTACAACATAGTTCTTATTTATTGTGAAAGGTCTATCAATTACATCATTTGTGCTCATTTTATAGTTAACATCGTGGCATGGATATGCCTCTTCAGTTCCTAGACTTTTGACAAGCAAGCTAGGGCAGATCCACAAATTCTTTAAAATAAAACAGTATTCTCATTTGTTTTATAAGTATTTTAAGAGCATCAATGGGGTGCCTCCCATTTACAACCCAGAAGATAGAAAGGATCTAAAAGTACAAAAAAGACTGAGCTCTAAAGAGCTACCTGCACAGTGACAGAAACTAAAAATAAGGAGGTAGCTAACAATTATCTTTGTGTTACTAAGAAGATGAGGTCTTTATTATTTCTTAAGTTGGTGCTTCGATGTCATAGTACATTAGTTCAGCAAACCGACTGAGGCCGCCCTATATCTATTCAGATGTGGAATGGGAGAGAAGAGAGGGGATGAGGGCTCCTTTCACATTTTTCGCAGGTTTACAAGTAGTGATTGAGATTGCATTGGATCGGACAGCTTTTTTCTATCTATACAAGCGGGGAGTTCAGTCTGATTCATTCCTATTTAACGTTACCTTTTTCCTGTGTTTTAAATTACAAATTCTGTGTACTTCTGTCATGTTTTAAATCTACTGATTGATGGATTGTCTAATTCAACTAGGGACGAAAATAATGAGTGACTCGAGTTTGTTCTCGTGGTCAGAAATTGATCAAATTCAAGTACCATGATCACCTTTACCAGTTGAATTAAAACACGATATAATAAAGAAATATACTGTTCCAAGAGTGTTGATAAGACAAAAACATGCTGAGTCGCAATTCAACAGGGGGAAGACATTGTGTCAAACATCTCCTAAGCCAACAGAAACTCCTAAAGGAACATACTGTGAATATTGAGCCCAAAGAATCTTAGACCTCGATGAGGTTGAATCCAGCTCTGCAGCGATCACAAACTAACAGATAGTCGAGATTCAAGAAAAACGAGACACCCAGATAAATCTAAAACAGGAAAAAGAATATTCACTATAGGATAGGGTACAATCTCAAGCCGAAAAAAAATTAGGGTATAATCCAGCGTCAGTTGCCTCGAGCTGACTTGTACAGGATAAAGACACTCTCCCACCAGTATTACACATTACAATCCAGAGCAAAATTCAAGCTTTGGGAGACAAGAAAACAAAAGGAACACTCACGAAAACCCTAGGGATGGGCACGGGGATCCCGTTCCCAATCCCCATAGCGCGGAGAAAATCCGCCCCGCCACCGCTGCGCAACCTGTGGGGAGGCAGGGCGATGGCGTTCTAATCCGCACCTGGCGGGGGCAATCGGTGCCCGCCAGGCACCCCATCTCGCGATCTGACAAGCGCGCACACAAAGGAGGAAAGAGACTCACCTTGGTTGGCAACGGAGAATCGGCAGGCTAGGCACGTCGACGGCAAAGACAGGCCGCGAATCGGAGTCGGCGAGCCGCCAAAGAGAGAGAGAGAGAGAGAGGGGCAGAGCTAGGGTTGCTGTGGAGAGAGAGAGAGAGAGAGAGAGAGAGAGGCGATAACGAGAGAGATGGAGCCGGGTTGCTGCGGGCTGGGCTGCTGCGGGCGCCGGTGGAAGTGGGAAGACGAGAGAGGGCCGACGATGACGGCGGGGAGGGTTCCTGCGGCGAGGGAGCGCGACTGGCCCGTGGGAGCGCAGAGGAGAGAAGAGAGTATGAGGAAACACAGAACGAAGGGGGCTGAGGTGAGAACAGAGAGAAGATACCCCCTTTGAGATATTTAGACTATTTTAATTATCTCTCTTTTTTTCCATACAAAACTAGATTATAATCAATTCTAACTATGCCAAAATACAATTCTCTCTCGTTCTCGTTCACAAACGAACAACTCACTTTCCATCTCCTTTCTCACTTTTGCACTTCCTAAGTTACCCTTGCATTATTCCTTGTCCCATGTGCGTAGGCCCAATCCCCAATCCCCAATCCCCAATCCCCAATGAATCTTAATTTTACCTCGAATTTTTCCAATTTAAAAGAAAATCCCAACTATAGATTCAATCCCAAATCTCTTTTGGACCTTTTTTTTTCTATATAAATAAAAAAATATCAAATTTAACTCTAATCTCAAATTTGCTCCAAAATTTCTTTTGTTTAAAAAAGAAAATCGCCAACTTTTAATTTAGTCTTAAATCTATCTTTGCTAATCCTTTGTCCAAAAATTGCCATTAATTCTTTGATGTGCTATTTCCATGCCGATGATAAATTTGCATGGTGACATGAAAAATTATCTCTGAATCCATACTTCAATAAGAAAATTAGCAATTTTTGAACAAAAGGCTAGTGTGGATAAATATAGGACTAGAGTTAAAGTTCAAGGTAAATTGGGATTGAATATAAAATTGGCCATTGTCCATGGCAGATTTGGACTAGACCATTTTTTCTTTTCTTTTTTTTGTCGGATATTTGGACTAGACTTAAAGTTAAGTTAATCCCTATAAGAGATCTAAGTAATCTTTTGCCTTTGGTCATTAAGAAACACAAAAGAAAAGATAAAAATAAATAAATACAAAGTAGATTCAATACAAAGAACTTTTTCCTTCCTAATTTTTCAGGAAAAAAAATTCGAGATAGAATTAGGACTGAACCTAAAGTTGAGGAATTTTCAGGAAATTAGGTCCATATACATACTACTAATTTTTTTTGCTTTCATGACTAATTGCCTATTATGCGCATGCATCTAGCTCATGTCTTAAACACAAAAGGAACTCTCAACCTAAGAAAACAGGTATTATCTACGATTATCGAATACATTACACGTTTTGTTTATTTTTGAATCATGAGATGCATCTGCAATCTTCATCTATAAACGTCTCTAAAAATTGTAGCTTGCCTCCTATTGATTTCTATATCCATATCAAATTATAGAGCAAAAATTCAAATAAAGCCATAAATTGACTATCATTTTCTCAAATAAAAGTCTAAAGTGGATCTTGTTTCCATTAAAAACTTGAAGTGGTTATTATAGTTTCAAACAAGGGCATGACCTTGTCAATCAGCTAAATATTTTGACCGATCAAGGACATTTTCCATCGACGCCCCACAGACAACAAGCCTATTTTTTTTTTCCTTTTTTTGTGTGGTTTATTATTTTTAGTTTCAGCCTATTATCTTTTTTGAGATTTTTTATGGAATTTTTTTCCATTAAACCTAATTTAATTAAGATTTTGTGTAAAAATTAGGATTTGAGATCAAAATTTCATATAAGCACCGACCCTCACCCGACCCTCTCCTAGCATTGACATTGGCTAGAAAAGGAAAGAAAAATACAAATAAAAAAAGAAAAAAGTAAATGACAAAATGCTATTGACCAATGGGTGAGATCAAGCCCTTCTTTGAGATTAACATAGCCACTTTAGACATTTATTTGAAATAATATATACTTTGAGCTCTTATTTGAGAAAATGATGGTATTTCATGCCCTTATTATTTGAAACAAGGTCCACTCAAATGAAGCCATTTCAAGCCCTTATTTTGAAATTTTCCCAACTAATAGTTTTTTTTTTTTTGGGGTCAAAACCCAACTATAGAATTGATTGTGGTTTTATACCTATTTACATATTGGGATAATCCTTTAGTTATACTTATGTTTCCATTAAATAAAATTATAGCCTAGAAATAGTTAGATATTATCTGTGATAAACAAGTAATTATTTTACGAAGTTGTTTTATTTTTTCCAATATTAAAGTAACCAAGGAGTCAAGTTGACTATAATGCCCTGCCTTGAAACTCGTTCATGTAACAAAAAGTTGACCGTTTTATCTTCAAGTAAATATTTATAGCAAGTTTATTTGATTGGCACATTAAAATTTGCATTTAATTAATACAAATTTATCCTATCCAAAATTGCTATTCTTAAATACGTTTATCATACTATTTTTTTTGGTGGCAATCACCGAGTAATTCATCCAACATCAGCACCACAACAACAAATACAAGTAAGCTCAGGCCTCGGGTT
>JAGVVM010009037.1:0-10387 GCA_019149425.1 Psidium friedrichsthalianum
TTGAGTCAGGGACTGCCTCGACCACAAGCCTTGAGCCTTTGTCCAGCTTAACTTCCCTCACGAAGGCGTAGAAGCCGGTGTGCTTGTTGAGCACTTGTTCACGCTCTTTCTTTTGTTTCTTCTCGGGATCATAGTTAACGGGAAAACAATGCGAGTTGGTGTTTGTTCTTGTAGCTTGTCCCCATGTGGTTCGTCCGCACTAACAAGCCGTAGAGGACAAAGCTGCATCTTATGTTGCTGTCGTTCTCTTCTTTTCTCGTTACAACCTTCTTCTCCGCATGAGTCCTTCATATCTTCCTAAGCAACACCCTTGTGGACATTTGGTGCAAGAGAAGAAGTTGAGGCGCGTATGGTACACTTCTAAAATGAAATTTTGCTCCAAAAGTGCTTATGGAGCAGAAATACGTTTGGTAATTGTTGTACCGAAGTTATGCTCTTAATGATTCGGGATCTTAGTATAACGTCAGAGAAAAGACTTTACTAGTAGATCGGCAATGTCCATTGGATCTTCACGCTTTTGATTTCTCTCAAATTAGAAAGGACTTACTACGAATAACACGATGACACTTTTATATTCGGGAAGTTTAAAGAAAATACCGAATGAAGGACATGTGCGTTTGAATTCAGTAAATCTCAGGAATGCGACGTAGGATTAATATCCCGAAATTCGAGAGAACTGAAGCAAAACTCGTGGGCGTGAATAAATTTTTGGAAGTTAAGGATGTTATTCAAAAAGGTTCAACTGACCATGGCAGTTACAAGTTGGATTAGAAATGTTCCGATTTCCATGGAAAAGTTTGGAATCATGGGTTGAGAAAAAATGATCAAGGGTGCTAAGATTCAAAAGTTTGAAATTGGAGAATAACTGTTCAAGCAGTTGAGAATGCAAGGCAAATAAGTATCCAAAAGAGAGGAGAAGAAGCATGACCACAGAAGACAACTCAGAAAAAATACTGTTTCTTTCAAGTTTCACTGCTTCTTCCAATTTAACTTTCCAGCACTTTCCATTCCTTGTAACTTTAAATTCTTGCAGTTTATATTCTATTTACAGCAAGTAGGAGTACTGTAATCGTAGATTGTTCAACTTTCGAAGCATTTCCTCATTCAGAATCTCTATCGAACAGAGTCACCATAACCTATATTAATAAAAACCGAAGAACGGTTTTCGGTGAAAGTATTCCGATAACAAAATCGCACGAACAGTAATACAATTTTTGAAACAGAAATCAGTTTGGTTATGCATTATTACATTCTTACTTCTAAACAAATTTCTACTTTTGAAATAGCTTTTGAGCCAATTCGAGAAGTCAAAAAAGTTGTTTCTCTTTCAGAAGTAGAAATATCTCAACATCAATATCCTCTCACTTCGTCCTCTTTTCATTTTAGCGTTTCTCTCTCCCATCGTGCCTCTGCCCACCGCCGACCTTCGCCGGCTGCCGCTAACCATAGCCCGCCTTCCACCATCCGCCCTTGTCCACTGCCGCCGTCGAGCCCCTTCCAACCATCGCTATTGGCTCGCTTACTGATTTTTTTTAAAAAAAAAGTGTATAATTTTTTTAATAATAAACATTATTTTTTAAAAAAATTAAATTTTTTAAAATGAAGTAGAAATTTTCTGGTCATCAATAATTTTTTCATAGAAAATTGTGTGTTAATAATGTTTTAGAAGTAGGAATTTTTCAGTAGCTATCAAATGAATTTCTCTGATCAGAAATTAACTTCTGGAGCAAAAATAGAAAAATCAACTTCTGCTTCTGAGTATAAGTAAAAAAAAAAAAACTTCTAAACAAAAGTGTGTTGCATGCGTGCCCTTAATCAGCTAAAATCTATAAAAAGTTGATTCAGGCCAAACAAAACATGATTTGGACTGAAGAGATTCTGGAAATCATAGAGGATGGACATTCGATCCATGAAAGATATGGTTTTAAGTTCGAACTCAATCCAGCGGACCACTCTATATACTTTAAGACTAGATGCTACAAATGCTCTTTTTCTCTTCTTTGGCTTATAATGAAGTGCTTGAGACTCTCTGAACCTCATAGTTAATCTCAATTAAGATCAGTCCGAAACCGCATTGTTTTTAAAAAAAAATACAATAAAGATTTGAAAAAGTATCGAAATATAATTTAAAAATTATCATGTCAGCGCCGACCATGCCACGTAGGATGATCGAGTCCATGTCAATATTTCCAGCTACAATTGATCGGATGAACTCAATGGTAAAAACATGAAAAAAGGTTAAGACTCAATCAACATAGTTAAAAGGCTTAAGACTAAATGGACAAAAGTACAATAGATTTAGGATTTTTTGGACAATTTTCCCAATATGAATATGTCCATAGTTGTTGCAATCTTACCTCAAGTAACTTTTTTTTTTTTTAATAAATCTTCTCTGATTAAGACAATGGTCGGTAATTTTCATAACAATCCACTTCCTCCCTGTCGTCCTCGGGCAGTTCGAGATTTTGAACTTTCGAGCTCTTGCTTTCCAAGAAGAGAACATGTCATCGTGATACTGCGTCCTAAGGTAAAAATTGCTTTTGAGAAATTTGGACTTGCAGCAATTCATTTACACTTGCTCATGCGATCTTATCTTGCTATGAGTTATTGGTAATTAAGAGCGTTAAACTCAGACATAATACCCAAGCTATCAAAATGTACAAGAGCGGATTAGCCTATCATTTACTTCGACTTCTTTGTACTTGTTTCTTATATCTAAAGCATTCGGCTGCGAATTTCATGTTACAAAATCAAAACTAATGGACTATATAATCCACATTGAAAACAGATTAAGAACGAACAACTTCAGATTTATTTCCAGTCACCTAATTAACACTAATATTAATCAGCTCGTGAGAATACATGCGGCTGATATACCAAGCATTACTTGCTTGGTCATTGATGCGGGGAACCTGAAGCTTGGAATCTGAACGCCACGTCCGTCCGTGGTGAAGTATACATGTAGTTCAGACTCCGAACCTAGATCAGACCTATCAAGCTACACTCGAATGTCAAACATACGAAACACTTATGAAATGGCCAAGTTGGGATCCTGAATAGAAGATTAAACTATAAAGAGGCGTTTGAGTAAAAGCAAACGAGACTTATAAATCTCTATAGAAATGCCCCCATCGCCAATGGTGGTTGATTAGTGTTTTTCGTCCCCTGCCGACACGTCCCGAATCCTGTCGAGGAACCTCGTCGTCGTTTCCAATCCCCTTATCATCTGGAAAGAAGCGGGGGATACGCGAGATCGTACGACGAAAGAGAGAGAGAGAACAGAAACGAGCCGGAGAAGGAGAGAGGGTGCGTTTTACCGAGCCTAAGGAATGGTGTGGCCTTTGGGATGATGACTACGAAAGGATGTACACACGACTCCGCAGTATTCTAACCCATATGGCTTCAGAAAATCGTCTCTCCTGCAACAAGAAGCGGTTCAATCGATTACTAAATCGGTAGCCACGGAACGCATATACTGGATCCATCGCCATTTACGATCGTAACCAAACCGATTTGAAACAAAAAAAGTCAATCCAGGCACGTGCGGAATGACACCAAATCCAACCAGTCGGTTGTGGAAAATTACTACTGCGACCCATTAAGGATCGAAGGTCCACGGAATAGTAATTTCAAGACGGGGATCAAGGGATTAACGATGACCGCATTAATATTGCCCATCAAAGGCGATAGGGATCGAGAAAGGACGATCGGTTTTTTGATCCATCCGGTCCCATCTCGAAATTGGGAGCCTGATCGGAGGAACCGGTTTCCTGTTTTTAGAGTTGGGGCCAGACCAGACCAAAGATGCTTGGAACCGACCAAATCAACCGGTCCCGTCTTTGAGCGGTTTCAATGAAACCGGTGCATATATACTTAAAAACACTATATTCACATTTTAATTGTGTAGAAATACCTTAAATGGCTTTTTTAAAGATTTTTAAGAAATAACATTAAAACTAATTTTTAAAAAAAAAGTTGTTGTCCGGGCGGGCGGCTTCAACTTGAAATCAGAAGCAACCGGATCGGACCAGCTAGTTCAGTCCGATCTGGTCGATTCGTTTTTGCTGATGACCCCTGATTGAAAGAACAGAGGACTGAACCAAAGAAAGAGAAGACGTGTGACTGGTACCTAGAAAGTGGAGAGAACGGGCATTGCACGGGAGAAGCATATGCTTTCTCCGCCAACGATGGTGACTTGAACTTGGCCCCTCCGATGATTATCAGGAACTTGATCTTTGGTACCTTCGTCAATGCCACTCCCTGCAACCCACAAACAAGAAACTATCGATCTCCAGGAAAATAATTCATTGCTCACACGTTTTGTTTTTTCTTCTTCTTCTTCTTCTCTTTCGAATGAAAAACAACAAGGAAGGAGATTCCACAGGCAACACCGACCCCACCTTCGCTTGAAGCCCCGGAAGCGCCGCCGACAATATCGCCCCCTGCATTGTTCGTGGGTTGTTCATCGGTCGAATTTACGCCGAAGAACATGCACAAAAAAAAGGAGAGAGAAAATTGTTGCGTTGAGGTCAAGGAGCGCGTTCTTTTCAATTCATTCTGGTGCGTTCGCTTATATTGGTGGATGGAGGCAAAACAAATCGCGGTGTGCATCGAGATTGGAAGGCAACATTGGCAAGTTACGATTTTTTTTCAGATGATGAGCCCGTTTGTTTAAGAGGGAATCGACGTCACCTGTGAGAAACCCAGAGACCATCGAAGGTCCTTGCTTGATCATGAGATCTTCGATGTAAGCGAGGCACTCGCGAAGTTGGTGTATTCCGTGAATTCCTGCCCAAAAAAAAAAAGAAAAAAAGAACGAACAGAGAATCTGATAAACTGATGGATTTTCGAGAGACTCGGGTGATTGTAGATTTCGAAGATGAGGAGGGACCTTGTTGAACTGGAACCACTCGAAATAGGGAGGGTCGAAGATGCCTTCGACGTCGGACTTGCCCTGCGCGGGGAAAGGGCCGTCGGGGAAGACGAGGTCGAGGTCGTGGGGACGGAGTCGGGCCACTTGAGGACCTGCTTCTTCAGGATTTCCCCGCTGGTCCTGAGCCATGTAGGCACAGGATTCTGGGTCTCTGTTCCTTCGCCATCTCATCTCCTCCGACGCCCATCTCTCTCTCTCTCTCTCTCTTGCGGTGGTGTTGAGGGTGAATTTGAAGATGAAGCTCTGAAGTGTTGGAGGGCGCGTTGAAAAGCGAAGGTCTCTCTCTGTCGCTCTCCCTTGCCTTGCCCTTTTGGAGTTTTATTTGTTTGGTCAAACGTTTTTTTGTGTAGTTGAATTTTAGATGAAAACGATTTCGGAATCAAAGGCGTGGAAGCAGTGGCGTGCTCTGACTGATTTGGGGACCTCCCACGTGCGGAATTTTCAATAGCTCGAGGAATTTGGTAATAGACCAAAAATATATATATAATTTCTCCAAAATTAAAGAATTTCTTTTATCCTGAGAACGATACTTTGCGCCCATTAACTTTAATAGGCCAAAAATTAATTAAAGCCAAAAAACCAACCATTAACATGCGATGTCCATGTTAACAAGTCTCTATGCGAAAAAAATTCCCGATTTTGTCGGACTTAATCAAAATAGATAAATCTGTGTGTAATGATTTTTCTATCTGCCCGTGACTTTTTTTGTCCATTATTATTATTTTTTGGTCGAAGGTCCATGATTCAAATGAGACGTTATTCAAATAAGACATAAATTGTTCCGACCAAAAAAAAAATTAGTAAAGAATTGTTGTTGTTCTCCATATGACAATTCCCTTTTGACCCCAAAAAAAAAACATATGACAATTCCCAATATGTAAAATCGTTTGTCCGAATCGCCTGATTTGACTTGGGCCCTATTGGCTCGACCAGGCCTAGGCAACCTAGTGGCCCCAATTATACAGGGCCTAGGCAACCTATTCCTTTTTTTTTTTTTGGTCAAACCTAGTCATCGTTTTTCATATTGTCACAATCTTCAAATTATGTCTAAATCAATACGATTACGAATTGGCGATGCTTACGCGCATTAGTTACTAAAATCAGGTCGACAATCCGAGTACGATTGACTTCTTTTATGGCCGCGACATTTGTTCCAAAATGAATAACTCATCCGTGATCCTGAGATTAAAAAAATGTCTTGTGCCCATCAGACGCCATATATTAACGGTTGAGCTACTTGGTATTTAAGTTCAGTTTTGAATGGAATTATACCGATAGGTATGTATACTTTCATTGAATAGTTATCTTAGGGACTAGTATTTCGTGAAAACCAAAGATACAAAATGAGAAAATGACGTGGAGGGTGGCCCTTGAATTATGACTCAATATGTACTGCGGTCCCTTACACTTTTTTTAATTTGTTCAATATCATCCCTAGACTTTTAACTTAATGTACAATATCGTCCATAAATTTCTAATTTTATCATCTATGTGTCCGAACTTTTGATATATGTTCAGACCTGTTTTCTAACTATCTGAAAGTGTTCAACATTGTCTCTCAATTAATTAATGGAATGCATAACATTACATGGACTAGTTTGAACATTTACCAAAGTTCATCTGATCAGATAACTTAAAAGTTCCATCGACATTGGACATCTTAAGCCTGACCACTATTCACTGGGGCCATATTAAACAATTGAAAGTTCGAGTATCCCATTTCTAATTAGCCAGATTCCCGAAAGTCCTAAACAATGTTTCAATAGAAATTATAGTTGGACGAACGGATGTAATTATGGTATGGCACCAGGGATAAAAATTGTAACAAACCAAATATAGAGATGAAAAGGACCTTTTTAGAAATATTCGGGGGTCGAAAATGTCGTTTCTCATATATGTTTCGTAATTTTGACGTGGAAGTGTCGCCAGAGAGCGCAAAAGCTCGTCCATTTTGATCAGCCACCCACAGCCAACCAGTTTCTTCTGCGAAGGATCCGAAGCCGTGTCGCGCAAATTTGATCTTTCTCCCTCTTGTGTTGTGCCAATTTCAGCATCGACGATCCGACGTACCTGAATTGGCTCGATCTCTCCCTAGGGTTTCGATTCGATTCGGTTCCGTTTTGCGAGTCCCATAGTCCTCTTCATGGCCGGCAATTCCCACCGAGGCGGTTTCATTGTATGGCGGCGCCGCCCTACCGATCCCAGTACTTCTCTCCCCTAACGTCCGGTTTTCTGTGTGGATCTTGGTGTCATGTTCTGGGAAATTTTTTTTTTCTTGCTCTTGTTATTGATTTCGCTTGCGGTGCTTTCTGTTTAAAAGAGAGGGACTCAGCACGAGACCCACGTGGTGGCTCGATGAAGTTCAATTGCGGATCGACCCGTGCATGGGACTTGGATGACGAGATCACTGGTCTCCGCAAGCAAGTTCGGCAATTGAGAAACGTACGTTCTCTTTTCCTTTCGTCCTAATTTTGAGCTGTTTCGGGTAGAATTTCGTTGCTGTGATCTCGGCCCTAATCAGCGAGGTGAAATCTGTTGAGCTTGCTTGGCTAATTGCTTCCCGGGTAAGTAGCTAAGTCGAGGTGGCCCTTTTAATGTCCTAAGGGATGCTAAAATACAACAAAAAAATTACCGAAGTAATGTCAATTCTTTTACTCAAAACGAGTTCTTTCTTTTGAAAAGGTCGTAAATTAAGAAACTTCAGTGCAATTCAGATTGTAATCGGTATTGTATTAATAATTTTAGGCTAAGTAAAAAATTTTCTGCAATCTTATTACTAAGAAATGATGCTTTCACGACCTATGCTGGGTTTGATGAAGGAGAATGATTTCGTCCTGAATCACACAGAGTGCTGCCGCAATAGTATATACGGTGGACTGAAATTTCTTTGAGGGAATCATAATGGAAGAGTTTAGTGCTTGTGGTACTAAATAATAGACTTCCCCGTTACTGCCATGACTATTTTGTTTTGTCTAGAAGGGCTTGCTGTTGCCAGAGTTTGTGTACTAGGTTACAGTATTTTTGGGGAAAAAAGTGTTTAGTTTTCGGAGGTATTGTGATAAAATTGAAAAAGCAGGTGGAGGTTCTTATCCATTACATCATAATTGATGTCAGTATTCATTGAAATCTGCTTTCAACATTTTGAGACATACTTTTGCTCAGGCCTAAGCTGACTTTTTTAGTTTGCACTTCCATTTGTCTTTGACCACATTTAGTGAGAGAAGCTTAGTTAAGGTAGATGTTGTTCCACCTCCATGTCAATAGTCCTGTAGAAGTCTGTTTGATTAAGCTGATTTGATAAGAACATTTTAACCCTCATGTATAAGACATTGTCTCTAGGGGTGAACTTCAACCTGTTTGCTCTGGCTTTCTATAGCTTGGGAAACAGGTCACAGGAATTAGTAATTGAAAGTTTCCTTCTGTTTTATATAAATTAAGGCTGAAGATGTAGATGAAAACCTGACTTTTGACGAACCATTTTTGGGGACATCATTTCCTCGTAAGGTTTTTATGGTGTTAGAGCCTCATTCAGAGAGGAGCAATGCTTGTATTGATTCTGTGCGACATGCAAATGGTTTAGTTTGGCTGGTGAATGGATTTTAGATGATGATAGTGGTATTAGTTATTTGGTACGCCTCCTCACGAGTATCTTGAGTTCTAGCCATTTAGGTTTCTCGTATAAACTTCTGATGCTGGCCAATTTGCTGAGATAGTATGTTGAAAACCGAAATAAGAGTGGAATGGGAAGTCAGTAGAAGCTATTGTCAATCATGGTGGTAGGACCCACCTTAAGCTATTCTTTGAGTTTGAGAGGGGACTTAAGATATTCCTCACCAACATTCATGTACTTACAGTTGTGATGACTGTGTGTTAGCAGTCAGCACAATGTGTGCTTTCTCTTTTCTACGTAGTGCATCCTGAACTTTAGTAGATCACCTCTTTGACTGGCAGACATGCTTACCAAATTTGATGTATGGATGTTCAGTTTTACTTTCTCCAGCTCTTCACTCTTGGTGCAGGTTGCGCAAGAGATAGAGACAGAAGCAACATTTCAGAATGATCTGCTCAATCAGCTGGTATGTCCCCTTTATTAGCCCTCTGAATTTCTATTTGCTTTTACTTGCAGCAATGGTCTATAAATCACGTAGTGGACTTTGAGTGGTGGTGAGACACCAGATCACGTCACCTCGATAAGAGCTAGTGGGTTTGTTTGCTTTGACAAATGGTGTTGAAGCCAGGTAGATAATGTGCGTCATAGTTGCTTTGAACTATTTATGGTTATACCATCCATGTTCCTGCACTTTCGAGTTTAAGTTTCATTTATTGTCATGAGGTGTAGCCCCCTTCCTGGACGTTCTTGATGTCTTCCATTTCTCTCTGAAGGCATTTTTATCTCACGAGCCTAATTATGGGACTGTAGCCGTTTTATCATTTAAATTTGTTATTTGACTAGCTTAACCGTAGCTTTTGAAATTTACTGGTTGCTCTTCCATTATTTTCTACCTTGTTTTTGTGGGGGGGGGGGGGGGGGATGAGGGCATAACAGGGGTTGGAATTTCATCCTGGTCCACAAGATTAATCTCTTCAAATTTGGTTGAAAATGAGAGGGTTTTAATGGAAAATTTTGTCTTTTTTCCAGATAAACCTAACTGATGTAACACCTTACACCGTTAAGGCATTCGATGCTGATTTTGGATCTGACGTCTCTGATTGCAAATCACATGATGATATCTGCTGCGTCTTATAGTTAACGCTCTTAAAAATTAAGACGAGAGTATCGAATCGGACCATCCATGATCTTCTTAACTGCGCAGTTTTGTCTGTTTACCAAAATGAAAGATGAGCTTAGTAACTTGTACTTTACCAACTTGCCATCTACTTTATGCCACATTGTCAGCTCCCTAAGAGAGTTTAAAGTATTTTACTGCAGCAAATGACAATGATCAAAGCACAAGCAGGTGTTAAGAACAATGTGCGGAGGCTGAACAAGAGCATAGTTCAGTATGGTTCAAGTAATGTCGTCCATGTTGTGGCTTTTGCATTGGTTTGCTTCTTCTTTGTCTACCTATGGTCGAAACTTTCCAAAAGATGAGGACTGCTTGTCTACTGCGGGGCTAGTAGCAATGAGCTACTGATTTACGGCTAGAGGGGTTTGATAGGACACTATATAATCATCTCTAGACAACTCCACTGTAAATTATTTTTTGAGATTATGCTACATGAGATTCATATGTTAGTGACAGATTTTCCTCATTTGGAGAGAACTCACATCTGCTTACAAACCTATACTTGAAATGGCAAAAGTGAATGTTTATTGCTTCCTTCTACACGATAGTATGTGTTTATTTCTCTTCAAATGCGAACTCTGCCGTGCTGATCTTTTGCTGGACAAGAAAACTGGGCTTCCCTCGAGAGAGAGATCAAAAATAGATGGGTCTCGACGGAGGAAGTTAA
>JAGVVM010009038.1:0-20187 GCA_019149425.1 Psidium friedrichsthalianum
GGTATCCGGCCCGCAAGAGCGTGACTCATTTCACATTTGAAATGTTCAAAATATCAAAAATCTTCTAATTAAACAAGAGAATACGGTTTCGAGCTTCTGCAGGTCTTCACAGATCCCAGAATTGCACACCTTTCAGAACAAGACAATACGGGTTCGAGCTTCTGTGAGTCTTCATATCTCCCAGAATGGCGCCCTTCAAAACAAGAGAATACGGGGTTCGAGCTTCTGCAGGTCTTCACAGATCCCAGAATGGCACCTTTCCGAACAAGACAATACGGGTTCGAGCTTCTGCGAGTCTTCATAGATCCCAGAATGGCGCCCTTTACAAACAAGAGATACGGGTTCGAGCTTCTGCAGGTCCTTCACAGATCCCAGAATGGCACCTCTCAGAACAAGACAATACGGGTTCGAGCTTCTGCGAGTCTTCATAGATCCCAGAATGGCACCCTTCAAAAAAGAGAATACGGGTTCGAGCTTCTGCAGGTCTTCACAGATCCCGGAATGGCACCCTTCAGAACAAGATAAATCAGTAGAATCCTTTCACTAGGAATCTGCCATGTGGTGACCTACCATAATAGCGGGTCAAAACTCGTCAAATTAAATTAGTAGAATCCTTTCACTAGGAATCTGCATGGGTGACCTACCAACGGGTCAAATCTCATTCAAATTAAATCAGTAGAATCCTTTCATTAGGAATTCTACCATGGGTTGACCTGCCATACGGGTCAAATCCTCAATCAAGTTTTAAATCAGTAGATTTCTTTTATTAGGAATCTACCATGGGTGCCTACCATACGGGTCAAATCTTAATCATGTCTTAATCAGTAGAATCCTTTCACCAGGAATTCTACCATGGGGGGACCTACCATACGGGTCCAATTCCAATCAACCTAGGGTTTCCTTTGTAACGAATCGTTAGGTCTTCATTCAAAGCGTCTCATATGGCGACGCGAGGCGACAGTAAGTTCCAGGTAAATCCCTGACTTTTCTTCCCCCTCCTCCCCACATCAAACGAGCAGCTTAAATTTTGGACTGAAACTTTCAAGGAGAAAACTAGAGTTGGATGTCACGACTTTTCTTTTCTTTTCCAGTAGAGTCGTTTAAACATCAAGTGTCAGTTCGTCTTTGAGACATCTCTCACGAGACCACTTCTCAAAGAGGGGCAGCTGTTGACACTTGATTTTTGACCAATTTTATTTCAAAAATTCATAAAAAAATCCATAAAAAATGAGAAATTGAAAAATCAACTTTGGAGACCTCAGCCTAGCCTAGGGAACCAATTTTGAACAAAAAATAATTTTCCTTATTTTTCGCATTTTTCTGCATTTTATTTCCAAAAATTCATAAAAAATCCATAAAAAATTGAGAAAATTGAAAATCACTTTGAGACCTTGGCCAAGCTAGGGAACCAATTTTGAAAAAAAATAATTTTCCTTATTTTTGGCATTTTTTAAATATTTTCAGAAATTAGGAAAATAATAAAAAATCAATAAAAAAATAGCAGTTGAAGCCAGAAAATTACCCAAAAATAGTCAATATTTTTAATTTAATTTTCTCTTCATTTTTATGAATAAATTTCGAAAAATAAGGTCAGAAATCTAGGGTTCCTTTGTTAATTTCATTTTTCAGAATATTTAAATAATTCTAGAAATTCCATTTTAGGTTCTGAAATTTTCCAAATTTACCTTTTTAGAGTCGTGTCATCCTCCTCTATTTTTCAAAATTAAATCGAGCCCAAAATCCCTCCAAATCGTCCGATTTCGCTAAAAGGGCCAAAATGCAATTTCTGATTTTTCAAATTAGTCCCTAAAATCACTAAAGATGAAATTAAAATTTTCTAGGGACTGAATTGAAAATAGGGCGACGTCACCCCCTAGATTTTGACCTCCTGAATCCAATGGTGGCAATAATTTTTGCAAAAAAAGGACCTAAGACTTTGGATTTTGCAAATTTATTCGGGTCAAGTTTATAATTTGTTTTTATGTCAATTCTCAGAGAAATTGGCATAAAAATTCATTTTTCCAATAGATCCCATGCCATAGGACGCAATTTCGGGGTTTGATTGGTTCAATTCTGAATTTTAAGGGGTAATTTGAACGATTTTAGTCGACCGGGTTAATCGGGTCGGGCTGGATCCGACCCGATGACCCGGTCAACTGCTTTGGAAGTCAACGGACCAAATCTGGTCCTCCTCCTTCGCGCGAATGGAGTTCGAAACTGAGAATCCTAACCGAGAAGATTTTTGACGAAATCCTTAGAGATTTTGGCAGTTTAGGATGGGAATTCGAACGAAATGGGAAGGAGACAATCTCGGGAAGTTGATACTGCCCAAGCGGAGTTTAAAAGGGGACGAAAAGCCAGGGTTTGGGGACTTTTGGCCGAAGCAAAACGGGGACTGCAACTAAGAATTCGAGCGATTGAGAGGAGACCAAAGTTGGAGACAGGTTCAAGAGGGTTGCTGGAGTCCAGGAGATTCGACCCGTACCAATTTCGACGTTCGTCGTTGCCTGAAACGGTAAGTCATAAGCTCGAGCTTGAGTTCTGCCCTCTAATGGCAGAACTCTGATTTGATCATAACTTTCCTTTCTTCCGTATGCGTTTTCCTCCTCATGTCTTCCTGACCCCATCGGTACCTTCCTTTTGCATCGCCGCTGTGTGAAAACCCCGATTTGAGCCATAAACCTAGCCCATCCTGTCGTGAGTTTGGTTAGGAAAACTCGGCGATCTAGAGCTCGATCAGGACCCCAGGTAAGCTTCCTAAACTCTCTGCGATGCTCGCCTGCGAATTAATTGAATAGTTTATGCTCTGTATTTCGTGATTGAACCACATGGATATGTGCTGTGTAAGCTTCGATTAATCCGTTCTAGCCGTAGATTTCAATAGAATTCTGATATGTTGGTCGGCGTTTAGATACGAATCGGTAGGAGGTGGAATCGATTCGATCGGAATAAGTCCCACCGTTGGATCGTCGCCGGAGAAACTCAGCCGTTCACCCCCAGTCCTAGCTAGAGGTTGAAGACGAAGTCCAGTCAGCATGCCCGTCGGCAGTCCGGCCTGTCAAAGGCCACGTAGGCGCTTAGTCAGCATGGCATTATAATTTTCGAAAATGTAAAGTAAACAGAATAGAAAATAAAAATAGACGGACGGCTAGGATTAGTTCAGGGTTCGATCTTGATCGTAGATTTAGTAATTAAGTTCAAACGGCTGATATTGAGTCTCCGAGCGAATCGTGGCCGTCGATTCAAGTATGCGAATCTGATGCTCACGGAGTAGCCACGTGACGTTCTCTAGACCGTCGGATCTTTCATTTATAATAAATCTGATAAATAGAAAATAAAGCAAAAAATCCGAAAAATCACAAAAAGAAAAACTACGTCGTTTTGTAAAGTTTAGAATAGTGGTCGTCCGCGGGGTAATGGGCCGGGTTGACCCGACCCGGTCCGAGAAATAAAAAATTAATTAAAAAATAATATAACCAACAAAAATTAGTAAAAATGAATAAAAAAAGAATAAAAAGTATATAAAATTCTAAGAATCTTATAAAAATTTAGAAAATTCGGAAAATTATAAGGAAATAAATAATAAAAAAAAAAATATCATAAAGATCATAGAAATTTTAGAAAAATTCAAAAAAAAAAAAGAACTTGTTAAAAAATATGAAAATTTAGAAAAAATAGGAAAAACCCCTAAAAATCACAAAAAAATTTCAAAAAATTAGAAATAATCTAAAAAATCAGAAATAATGGGGAAACAATAAAATAGGAAAATAGATATATTTAAATTAAATTAGGAAAATAGATATAAAATAAATAAATAATAAAATTTCAGAAACAACAAAATTCTAAAATGTTTCGAAAAATTAGAGAAAATATTAGAAATGAAAATTTCAGAAAATATAGAAAATATTCTAAATAATACGAAAAAAATCCCAAGAATTATAGGAAAATCCTCAAAAATGCCGAAAAACGTCCAAAAAATTCTAGAAAAATTACAAAAATTCCAGAAAAAATCATAAAACTCTAAAAATTGTGAAAATTAGGAATATACCACATTCAAACTGGTTTTGACCTAATTTCACATTTCTCTGGCTTCTCGAACCTTCTAAATGACCATTTCTGCCCTTCTGGCAATTTGACCCAAATCATTCCAACCATCCCAAATCATCTTTCAAAGCTAGTTGATGTATTTTCCAGACTTCTAGGACCCCCTTTGTTTGTATTTGACTTGATGTGATTGTTTGCTTCCTGATTTGGCTTTCTCGATTGCGCATTTATTTCTCTTGGTTGTGACTGATAGACAGATAATCCCACCTGCATGAACCCCTTAAATTTTTAGAGCCTACCTTACCAGCCTCGCCTGCATGAACTCCTTAGATTATGAATCGCTCAACTTAGGTACCGAAAGGGCGTTGATGGCATATCGACGTAACAAAGTCCCCGAATCTAGATCTCATGGTTTTCGTAGGACGGACGATATCTCCCAATCGGTTCGATAGGGTTTCCAGTCATACCCTCCAATAAATGACTGGTGGCGACTCCGTTGGCATGCGCACTAATTCACATGTCACCTGACCACACCAAGGTCGATCTCGATCTGAAATTTCCTGACGCGATTTGCTTCGGCCTGGGAGGGCCCGAGCAAGCCCAGATTATCCCATGGGCCTGCAATCAGTATCTCCCTCGGGATCCGGAAAATCTCGGGAGGGTCGCGACAGACATGAATCGCGGATTTCTAGCAAGAGAGAGCGAGAGAGGTGTCTGTGTCTCGTCATTATGGCATGACTGTGTGACATGATAGGAAGTAGGGGTACGGACAGAGTCTGAGGTGACGACCTCTTCCTCTATCTTCCTCTCTTCTATCCATTCCTTCATTAATGAACTGCTGGTATGGGTGCGATAACTCGACACACATTCGGTTGATGGATTTTCTTAATAAGTATCCTATGCAAATGCTGATCAAGCAATGAACATGAATTCTACAAAAAAAATTTTGGGGTTTTTTTTAATTATCTTGTACTAAATATGATCGAATTACTCCATGTTCAATATATTTAGAGGGCGACTTATTATCTTCTTTCAAAAAGGAAGGCGGTACGATTTTTGTAATCGCTCTTCCTTTGTGTGAGATTGCAGAAATGGCTAGTCAATGATATCCGTATGAGCAGAAAAAAAAAACTCATCGATAGAGGGTCATTGCCTTAGGATTCGCTATGATTGTAGTTTGTTTGAGATATGAGGGAAAAATAAGCAAATCAAATTGATTTGAGGGTCATTTGCTTAGGATCCGTTATGATTATAGTTTGTTTGAGATATGAAGAAAAAAAAGTCAATCAAATTGAAAATTAAATCGAACTGAACTGAATTAAAAAGTTTTAGTTTAGTGCGGTTCGATTTAAGATGAGTTTGATTTAAATCAAGTATCTTTTTACATGGTTGGGTTCAGTTTTTAAAAGCTGAACTAAGCTGAACCTGACACCCCCTATGATAATCGAGTGTCTGGGATTGAGTTGTTACTGATTGGCTCAACTTTGACCGGTCAGGGCTTTCCCCGCAGACACACCCCCCTCGAGAAAATATTGGGTAGATTAGATTTGCCATGTAGATTGTGCATTGAACCATTAAGAGCTTGACACGTGGCTAACGGAGAAGAGGAGAGATCTAACGGAGATTTGTCGGGGTTTTTACTTGAATAAAAATCTGACCGATGGAGCCCACTAGCCACGTGTCAAGCTCTTAATGGTTCAATGCACAATCTACCTGGCAAATCTAATCTACCCAATATTTTCTCCCCTCCTTTTGCTTCTTGTGCCAAGGTCTTTAAGGTCAACTCGTCAAGCTCCACGGCGATCAAGTCCAATAGCCGCGATCGTGGAAAAAGGAGCATCTTAAAATCGTCCTCTACATGAGGGAAAATTTAAAAAGAAAGATTTTAAGTGTCATTATTAAAATAAAAAAAAAAGCTTAAAGTGGATCTCGTTTTAAATAAAATCATCATCGTTTCAAATAAAACGTAATCGAGTATTTTTTGTCATTTCCCTTTTCAAATTCCTTTTCCCTTTTTCCCTTTTTTGTTCTATCGTTTGTTTTTCCTTTGTTTCAAGGCCGACAGGAGTGGCATGTTTTGGGCCGGCAAGGGTGGCGACCTCGCCAGCCACTGGACGAGACCAGCGAGGGCTGGCCGGCCGCTGGCGACCCTGGTCCAGCCCCTCGCCGGCCGCAGGCAAGGCCACCCTTACCCAGGTCTGGTGAAGATATACAGAAGCAAACGCCTCTGCAGGAACTGAAAGATCTGGAGCACATGGAACAAGAAAACCTCCAATAGATCCTTCACAAGTCCTCGATGGAATTGAGGTATCTCATCGTGTTTGACAATTTTGCACGAGGTCAAGGTTATGGACGAGCTCATGATCTTTCTCCCAAATTCGAGGAGTGGAAGCAGGGTTATTGTCATGGCTCGGGATCTTGAAATCCCATCACTTCTAGACCCTTGGGCTTCTACTCTCAAAAGTGAAGAAATTAGATGCAGACTGGAGCAAGCGCTTATTGGGGGAATGCGGCTCTGTTGCTGAAGATTCGAAACTCTCAGCGACGATTCTGAGCAAGTGCAGTGGCTCTCCTCAAGGATTTTGCCGCTCGTAGGGCTTGCGGCGGCCTCGTCCCGGCCGGCCAGCCCTTGCCAGTCTCGTCTAGTGGCTGGCGAGGTTGCCACCCTCGCCGGCGCCCTGAAACAAAGGAAAAACAAAGGAGAAAATAAAAAGAACAAAAAAAAGGAAAAGGAATTTAAAAAAGGAAATAATTAAAAAAATTCTCAGGTTCTTGTTTGGAAAAGAAAAAAGTATTAACGGGTCTACTTTAATTTATTTATTTTTCAATGAGGACATTTGACGTTTTTTTATTTAAATTTCCCTCTACATGGCAGGCAACGATCCAATGGAATATTTAACTGCAATCATTTCTATGCTTTTTGCTTTTCTCGGAAGCCCGTGGATTTTCTGAGCCCTAGTTTTTTGTCCTCTTGCCCTAGTGCAGAATCCCCAGGAAGCCTTTTCAGCATGAAAAGATCCCACGCAACTTTTGGCACGCCATGCTGTTCTTTCAAGGTTCGCGTCGGACTCTAGTGCGCCCCTTTTCTGGGTTAGAAAGGTTCTTGGATCATGACAAAAAAAAAAAAAGAAAAGAAATCTAACACGTATCAATAAATTGCGATATTGGTTGTTTTGATAACTTTCGTTAGACGTTCAATACGATATATTTGTTTAAACAGTCACTTATAATATGAGTTATCGATTTCGATCACTCTCGATGCGCTTAACATTGCTCTAAATAAAATTTGAGTATCCTAATTGATCAAGACAGCTTCCACGGTTCCTCTCATCTCGACATCCACATGCTTAACTTTTGCCCTTTCTATAGTAGCCATGAACAAACCTAACCAAATAAAGTAATTGCAATTATTGAACTTTGTCGGGCACGTAAATAAAAAAAAATTGATGTGTCGGTGAGAAAAAACATGGGGAAAAAGAAGAATGAAGCCAAACTTGTCTCGATCGACAAAGAAAGCAAAAGCAAAACAAACCACAATTTTGTGGATTTTATAATCAAGCCTGGTAAGGAATTGCATGATTGAGGGGAGAGGGGGGGGGGGGGGGGGTTTAGGATGTTGGTGACTAGAAAAATCAATAATGCTTCTTATCTATGTTCCATACGTTAAGAAGTTGATTTACTTAGAAAGAGACTAAATTATTCGATACATTTTCTACTTGATTACGCATGTCCTTACCTTAGCTGGTCGGAAGGGCACCGTCATTCGCCCACCCTAGGTTTTGTCGGATCAAACTAAGAAAGAGGGATGAACCAAAGCCGCTCGACCGGAATTGGGTCAAGATCCGATCCGAATCCTGTGGGGGGAAGGGGGGGTGTAGCCGAAAAAGCTAAAACCCGATCGGACCGGACAAGTGAACCCGGATCTAACACGGGGCACGAAAGGGGAGGAGGACGGACAACAACAATTCAAATGCAAAATGGCTGTAAAGAAGACGCATTCAATATGTTATTGACTGGGTGTTGACGGATGCAGGCTATACATCAAAAAAAAAAAAAAAGCGAAACCTAATCTAATTGTTAGCCTTAAATTTAAGGACCTGCCATTGTTAAATGTCATGAAAATAGGATCCGGCAGATGGTGGTTCCTTTATGCGTTCCGAGTTCCAAACAACCCGTGAAATCGAGCGATTCTATATTAAACCTAAACGTAACCTCTAGGGCAAGCCGATATAAAAACGCGACAAATTCAAGATCCCAGTATGCATAATTTCAAAAGAGTCTCTCCTTGAGAGGGAATTTACCCAAAAAGTTCTAAATCTAATGATATGCAAATTTCCTTGATTACCGATCAACCTCTAAGTGAAGATTTCTTAGAGGCAACATCAACATCATTGGATTGGATTCAGATTGGGGGGATCAGTTCCTGACCCAATTCTAGTTCTTCTTAAGAACGGAATCGGACTGGTGGCCATTTCATTGGACTGGAACATGTCAAAAAAAAAAAAAAAAAACACGCACAATTCATGCTATGGTTTAGTAACAAAAAAAAAAAGGAAAAACGTTAAATACAGACGTATCTACTTTATTTCTTTCTCGTAAATGCAGTTATATACATGTCCAAGTCACGTCAAATGATAGTACATGACACCCACTCTCTCATATTAGTGTTTTAGTTTTGATTGATTTTGGGATATTTTAAAAAGATAAAAAATAAAATAAAAATTTCTACTACTGAGTCTGGGAGGTCCAATCGGTCCTGGGCCCTTTGAACGGTGAACCAGATTGCCTAATCACTAGTTTCAATTTTAAGAACTTCGAATTGGACTGCCGCCTTTAGAATCAAGAACTGGACTACCGGTTTCTATCCGGTCCTGCTCATCCCTAATTCAGATGCATGAATTTGAATGTGCGCTGGATTTTTGACCGGAGCATGAACGGTAGGTGTTGACTGAGGAAGCGGGTCAAAATTTTTCTTTTTTTTTCATGTCATACTTTGGACAAACACAATGCGACAAGCAGGCATTAATCTCCACTTTTTTAATGTCTCCACTTTTTTAATGTGCTGACAAGGCAAACTGAGATTTGAGCAGACAAAGTAAAGTGATCTCATTTCTGCTTTTGTTAATCCCTTGATACCATTTAACACATGGCCAATTTTCCATCGCCGTTGATGGGAGAGGGCTGAAAACTTTAGACACTATCGCATGAAAAAAAACAAATATTCAAAATGTTCAAAATCTATTACATTTTTATCAATTTAATTCTAATTTTTTTAATTTTGCCAATCGAATCAATTTAACCAATTTTAATCGAAAAAATGCCGATGTGGATGTCGACCTTTCTATATGGCGTGACCAAGTTGACGTTGATAATTTTCAACAGTATTTTAATAATTTTTTCAATGTTATTTATTTATTTATTTATTTATTACTTTTTTTGTTTTTCTTCTTTTCCTTATTATTTTTAATTTTCCTCTTAGAGGGAAAATAAAAAAATAAAAAAAATAAAAAAGTAAAAAGTAAAGAAGGAAAAGAAAAGAAGATGCCAAAAAAGTAATAAAAAATTTGAAATAATTATTATAATAATATTAAAAATTATCCACACCAAAGCCGATTGTGTCATGTAGTATGGTTGGCATTCATGTCGGCGATTATCCATTTAAATTGACCGGATAGATTTAATGAAAAATTATTAAAAGGTTTAAGACTCAATTGATACAATTAAAAGTTTAAGACTAAACTGGCGATAAGCACGACGGGTTTAGGACTCTTTAGATAAATTTTTTTGTTCACGCATTGTGACGTTCGATGTGACCGATTGGAGTCAATACTATATACGAATCATAAAAGCGTTGCCCCGTATGGCTGAGCATTTCAACTTGTCCACAACACGCTGAAACACATCGAAACGAAAAAAAACGGATCATCAGCACGCTATTCCTGTTAAGACGACATGCACTCCGGTACGTTTTAACCTCGTCTGTACAGTCTTTCAATGCACAATATCTTCCTCGTTTTCATACGAGTCTGGATCTTCAACCTGCTAAATGACACAGGTTGCGAGGCCCGTTTGATGAACACGTGATTCGGTAGATCTCAATCGCACGGCGCCATTAATTAAAATCGGTCGTGCTTGTCTTAAACCTGAAATTCCATAAGAAATGAAGATGGTACAAAGACACCAATTGCCAGGACTGAGATTCGACGACGTGCAGGGCCGAAGAGAGACAAGTTAAGGACAGTCAGCACTGTCGGCGATCTTTTCTATCTATGCAGTTCAGAGTGAGATTTGGGATCTCACATATGACCAAAACTACTGAGTTATGGACGACTTTGGTCATATGTCAGGAGAACCGTTAGATACGCGTAATTTTTTTTTTGAGGATATGCATCGAAAAATATGTAAGCATGCATGTAAAATCGACATAACTTTTATTAATTTACAAATCTCGACAAAATAACGCGTAGCTGTCTAGGGAACACGTGGGTATAACATACTCGATAAAATCGTAGTATATAATGTAGGGCATTCTCGAGTAATCATATATTGTAACATATTTCTCTTTCCTTTTATTCCCAAACAAACATACTATTTTTTATAGCTTATTTTTTTTCTTCTTTATTTTATTACTTTGTAGATCTATTTAATGATCAATATTTTTTTAATATGTTTTCAACTTATCTTTCAAGCACAAAAGTGTGCTTTGGACCATGCTACTGCTTGGCTTGTTTTTAAACATGTTTCCTTATTTTTCTCATATTACTTTTTAAATCTAGTTTTGCATGTATTCGACCGGTTTTAGCCGAGCCGTTTCTGCTCTGGACCGTGCTATTGCTTGACCAATTTTCACTTGAAATTTTTTACAGGATTGCATAAGTATTTTATTTTTTTTATCGCAAGAAAAATTTTCATTGCACTTAAAAAGGAGATTTATGACTGTGAGATAAAGATATGACCAAAAAAAAAAAAATTCAAGATAAAGATGCAATAAGATAAATTTGCTTGATCCGATTTGTAAAAACTCGTTCATTTCATAAAGATGGATTTTTATTTATAACATCAAAGCACGATCGACGGCTAATCATCGAATCTCATACTAACATCAATTATGAGCATACGGCGAGATTTCCTTTTTCAATAGTTATGACTAAGCTAAAGGGTGGTGCACTCCTAGATTCAAACCGTCACTTTTTAAAGAAAGTTTTGTACATACAGTCTCATTCATACCACCTTTAGTTCGAGGTAGATCTCGCAGTCTCGTACATACGGTCTCGCTCCTACCACCTTTAGTTTGAGGTAGATCTCGCCGTCTCGTACATACGGTCTCCTTCACACTACGTTTAGTTTGACCGTCCATAAAACGCTTGGCATCGTCTCCGTTCGTTTGTGCTTGGTTGTGTCTGCAATCTGCATGAATATCCTCGCCATCCCGTCCATAGACTTAAGATAGCACTGTTCACTCTGTCTCTCTTGTCTCTCTCTCGCTGGCACCGCGCGCCATCTCCGAGAAGAAGAAGAAGAAGAAGAACCACCGGGCGATCCAATGGAGCCATTTACTCATCCCACGTGACGCGGACTTGTTTGACGTGAAAATCGTTGGGGGTACATGATATTTAAAAACTACACCAAAGAAATAAGGCCTGGTGGCATTCCCTCCCTCCCTCTCTCTCTCTCTGCATGCATGATTTGCGGAGCCTAGTGTTTCTTGATTTTCACAAGCCGAAGTCACTCTTTGTTGTGTTTGCACGATCAACCTCCTCGGACAGAGATGAAGGATTCTTTGCGAGCAAGAAGAGAGGCTCTGTTTTCTGCAGTGAAAGCAGAGTCAACCTTGGCCTTCTTCGCCTGCTCTGTTTTTGGAAGGGATTGCTGATTAGAACTTGGAAGTGAGTGTTTCTTCTTATTCTTGTTTGAAGTCTTGATTTTGGTTGCGCGCATGGCAATTTATCCGTTCTCTTCGAGCGCTACTGCTGCCAAAACCGCGCACGAGAAGGAGTTTTTCGTGGATAGGAGGAGGACTAGAGAAGTTCTTGGTTCTTGCTTTTCGTGGGTATTGAAGACATGAATGCATTTCTATTTTCCTTCCGACAATTCCTTTCTCTAATCAAATAGTTCATTTGGCGACTTTTTATCTATGTATGTATCAGATTTTTTTCCCAACAATACGATTGTTTCTGATGGATTATCCACAACTATTCGCCTGCTGAACTTGCGTTGATGCCTTTTTCAAGCCTCGTTGATTATGTTTTGATTTGGCAATTCAAATTTAAAGGCTACTTGCCCAGTCCTGAATCATGTTCCCGAATTGCAGTCATTCAATTTCAGGACAGAGGCACATTCAGGGGAGAATTCTGGACCGTGTTTTGATACTGCTCTCGGGTGATCAAGTCAAGTTGGAGATAGCAGCAGCTCTGGGCTCGCGTCCATTGTCAATTCCTGCTCTTGTTCCAACCACACTTCGGTCATTTGACTTGATATCTAACTCATCTTTTACTTTCTGTTTGTCTTGCTGTGTAAGTTGTCCTCAAAGAAAACTGCAACTGCGACCGCAGTTTCTACTTGTTCGTCCGCACTCGGAGTTTGGATAGCCTTCAGGAAATTTGAGCGAGGATGCTACTCTCTTACCTCCGCATGAGTGGCTAGTCTTTCTGTTCCAAGCGGTCTGTTGGTTGCTGCTAGTTTTGACTGTCATTGGTGAGGGATATTTTAGCATTTCCTGGAGCGATCCTTCTCCTTTTCTGAGCTTTCGGAGGATACAGTTACATGGAGAATAGCGACGACCGCGAAAATGGCGCCGTGTATGAACCTTTGCTGGACAAAGAACAGGATGATAACGTCACTCCTTTTGCCAAGGCGGGATTACTCAGCAAGACGTCGTTTTGGTGGTTGAATCCGCTAATGAAATTGGGGAAAGAGAAGATCCTTCGAGATGAGGATATTCCGCGTCTCAGGGTGGAAGAACGAGCAGAAACATGTTACTCGAGGTTCATGGAGCAACTGCACAAAGAAAAGAGGAAGAACTCATATGACACCTACTCCATCTTGTCCGCGATATTTTACTGCGAATGGAGAGGCATTTTAATTTCCGGGTTCTTTGCTTTGACCAAGGTCTTGACTCTCTCCACTGGGCCTTTGTTCCTTAGCGCCTTCATCGCCGTTGCTGATGGTGACGAGGCTTTCGAGTATGAGGGTTACGTGCTAGCTGGAGGATTGTTCTTGGCCAAATGCTTGGAATCTCTATCGGAAAGGCAATGGTATTTTAGAGCAAGACTGATTGGACTCCGCATAAGATCTTTTCTATCGGCGGCGATTTGTCAGAAGCAACTGCGGCTCTCCAGTGCAGCGAAAATGACTCACTCTCCTGGCCAGATAGTAAACTATGTCACTTCAGATGCTTATAGGATCGGTGAGTTCCCTTACTGGTTTCACCAGATATGGTCGACTTTCCTTCAGCTGTGCCTCGCATTAGCCATTGTTTACTACGCCGTGGGCCTCGCAACGCTGGCGGCTCTCACGGTGCTCATATTGATTGTCGCCGTGACTTCTCCATTGGCCAAATTGCAACTCAAGTATCAAAGAAAACTCATGGACGCTCAAGATAAAAGGCTGAAGGCAATCGCGGAGGCGCTTGCGAATATGAAGGTGTTGAAGTTGTATGCTTGGGAGAAGCACTTCAGGAAAGTCATTGAGGAGCTGAGGAAAGACGAATCGGAGTGGATCGCAGCTGTTTTGTGGCAAAAGGGTTACTATATGGTCCTGTTTTGGTCTTCGCCGGTTTTAGTTCCCGCCATCACTTTCTGGGCATGCTACTTCATAGGCATTCCCTTGACAGCGAGCAACGTCTTCATGTTCTTGGCGAGTTTAAGAATCGTTCAGGAGCCAATCAGATTGATCCCTGATGTGGTCGGCTCCTTCATCCAGGCTAAGGTTTCATTGTCTCGGATTGCCGAATTTCTAGAGGCACCTGAATTGGAAAAAAAGCCAACAAATCAACAGAGTGACAATGAGGTGCCGGAAATGGCTGTTTTCCTGGATTCACGCGAAATTTCTTGGGACGGTGGTACCTCAAAGGCGACATTGAGGAACATAAATTTGTCGGTCGGAAAAGGAGAGAAAGTAGCCATATGCGGGGAAGTTGGGTCGGGGAAATCTACCCTTTTAGCTGCAATTCTCGGAGAGGTTCCATATATCAATGGCACAGTAAGTCATTGATTAATCTTCTCCTTTGGGGAGTTACTAGTTATATACATTGTAACGTGAGAATTGTACTATTCCTGTTATGGCCAGTCGCCTATAATGACTTGCAATGTATGATATATCAGGTGATAACTAAAACAATTAACAACTAATGTGTTGAAGATTAACCGGTAATCCTTAACCCATGTTTAGGTGCGCGTTCATGGTAGGATGGCATATGTGTCTCAGACAGCATGGATCCAGACTGGGAATATACAAGAGAACATTCTATTCGGATCAGCCATGGACTCTGTCAAATATCAAGAAGTAATTCAGAAGTGTTCCCTAGCCAAGGACATGGAGATGTTTCCCTTTGGCGATCAAACACAAATAGGGGAGAGAGGCGTCAATTTGAGCGGTGGACAGAAGCAAAGGATACAACTTGCACGCGCTCTATATCAGGACGCAGATGTGTATCTATTGGATGATCCCTTCAGCGCTGTGGATGCTCATACAGCGACCAGCTTATTTAATGTGATCTCCTCTCAAAGACAGTGAAATTTCTTCTTCTTTTTTTCGTATTAAGTTCTAATTGAATGCGATGTTTGCTCGTTGTTGCAGGAATATGTCATGGAAGCTTTATCCCAGAAAACTGTTTTGCTTGTTACGCATCAAGTTGACTTCCTTCCAGCTTTTAACTCTATCTTGGTCAGTAACTCATTCAACCCAAAGGGAGATTTTACTTCTTCTTTGCTATGAAGCTATTTTTCACTTCTCTCATTCGTTTCTTGACAGTTAATGTCATCCGGACAAATTGTAAATGCTGGCTCATACGATCAGTTGATGGCTTCTTGCCAAGAATTTCAGGACCTTGTGAACGCGCATCACACAACTGCTGGTTCTGGAAATCAAATCAGAATGGTTTCTTCAAAAATGCCTGGATATTCAAAGGAGGAGATCCAGAAAATAGATGTGGAGGAACAGCTCAAGGCCTCCCCGGAAAGTCAATTGATTAAGCAGGAGGAAAGAGAGATAGGAGACAGCGGTTTCAAGCCCTACTTGCAGTATTTGAAACACAACAAGGGCTTCTTGTTTTTCACCTTGGCAACTATATCTCACATAATCTTTATAGCTGGGCAGCTTGCGCAAAATTACTGGTTGGCTTCTGAAGTCAGCACCACAAGTGTGAGCACCATCGAGTTGAACTCTGTTTACACTGGGATTGGCGTTGTCCTTGCTCTCGTTTTGCTCAGTAGATCATATTTCATAGTTTATTTAGGCTGCGGCGCTTCGTGCACCATATTTTCTGAGTTGTTACACTCCCTTATTCGAGCGCCTATGTCCTTTTACGACTCGACTCCTTTGGGAAGAATACTCAGCCGGGTAAGAACATACGCTGAAGTCGCTGTGCTTTGAAGATGTTTAAGATGAATGACAGGATATGCTGAATTTTATAGGTTTCTTCAGATTTAAGCCTCATCGATGTCGACGTGGCCTTCAAGTTAACCATTGCCCTTGGTTCCACGATGAATACCTACTCGAACTTTCTCATACTCGCTTTTCTCACGTGGCCGGTTTTATTTGTCATCATACCCATGATTTATCTGACGCTGATCATACAGGTAACGCTTATGCCTCAAATCAATTAATTGTTCCATATTAGGCAAAATTCTGCACACCTACCTCCTGTGTTCTAGTGCAGCATTAGCTTTTATCTTTCTTTTATGACAGAAATACTACTACGCTTCTTCTAATGAGTTGATGCGACTCGATGGCACCACCAAGTCTACACTGGCAAGCCACCTCGCCGAGTCCATCGCCGGAGTGATGACAATCAGAGCATTTGGCCAAGAAGTCCGATTCTTTTCAAGAAGTCTTTGCCTTATTGATGCGAATGCAAGTCCGTATTTTCACAGCTTTTCGGCCAATGAGTGGCTGGTCCAACGTCTGGAAGTCCTGTGTGCTATCGTCCTAACGTCCTCAGCGCTCGCAATTACTTTTCTCGATCTCGGGTCTTCTTCCTCTGGTTCGTATCACTAAAAGCTCAATTCAGTTCTTCATATTTTGACTTTCCCTAGAAGCTTGGCTCTTATAGATGTATCAATTTATTTCGGCACTTTTTAATCTAATGTCAAAGCAGCTGTGCATCGACATGTTGGTTCACTTCCTTTCCCAATACCATCTAGGAAATGGCGTTTTGACTTTAAAGATTAGTGGGTGTCAGGCTTCACACTATCATTTGATGCAGGATATGTTGGAATGGCGCTGTCGTACGGTCTATCTTTAAATGTCTTCCTGGTCCTTTCGGTCCAATTCCAGTGCTCGCTATCGAATTTGATCGTTTCTGTAGAAAGGCTAGAGCAGTACATGCACATTCAAAGTGAAGCTCCGGAAGTGGTCGAAGATACCCGACCAGCGCCAGACTGGCCTTCTTCCGGCAATGTTGAGATTTATGATCTGAAGGTAGACACACGCACCGTTAACACACCTCTCGATTCAGGACTTGTCATGTACTTCACTTAGGTTTGATTATTGAGATATTAACAGGTAAGGTATCGGGCGGATTCTCCCCTCGTTCTTCATGGGATAAGCTGTAAAATAAAAGGAGGGCACAAGATTGGGATTGTTGGCCGCACTGGTAGCGGAAAGACGACTCTCATCAGTGCTTTGTTCCGTCTTGTGGAACCTACCGATGGGAAAATAATTGTCGATGGCCTAGACATAACCACTATTGGGCTTCATGACCTGAGATCACATTTCGCAGTCATCCCGCAAGATCCGACGCTTTTTGGTGGGACGGTTCGATACAACCTGGACCCCTTGTCCGAGCACAATGACGAGGAAATATGGGAGGTAATTTCCGAACAGTCTCTGGAAGTTTGATTGAAGCATGTTTCTCTCTATTACAGGCTGCAGTGGCATTACAAAAAGCACCGCACCACGCATAACTTGAATCTAATGAGAGCTCCTGAGCTAAATCTTGAACTATTAGGCAAAAGGAAGTACTTGCGGTTGTGTTTCATGATTGATTGTTTCTGTGGGAAAAAGGTTCTAGGAAAATGTCAGCTCCGGGAGGTCATACAAGATAAAGAGAAGGGCCTGGAATCACTAGGTAACGATGAAGTCAAACCGCAAAATTTAGTCTTAAATATGCTCATAGTCAATCATCAACAGATTACACAAACTCGGATTGCAGTCGTACAGGATGGATCTAACTGGAGCATGGGGCAACGGCAATTGTTTTGCCTAGGACGAGCGTTGCTGAGGCGGAGCAGGATCCTAGTCCTGGACGAAGCCACCGCGTCTATCGACAACGCAACCGATTCGATCCTCCAGAGAACTATACAAACGGAATTCGCAGACTGCACGGTCATAACCGTGGCCCACCGGATACCCACCGTCATGGACTGCACGATGGTGCTGGCAATAAGCGACGGTACAGTTAAACTTACAGAGAACTGCTAAGCGAGAGCCGACAGTAGCCGTGAGAAGTACATGACATTCTTTGCATTTTAACAGGGAGATTGGTAGAGTATGACGAGCCGATGAAGTTGGTAGGCAAGGAAGATTCATTGTTCGGGCAGCTTTACAAGGAGTACTGGTCTCGAACGTCGAATGCGAGTAATTGCTCGGAGAACTTTTGAGATGAGGCTTGCGGAAGCCGACATACATTATCCGAATGCATTGCGTGAGGCGAGTTTCTTTGTTTAAAGAAGTTGGAAATGCCGTATGTAGCTGATTTTGCTGTTCCTCTTTCCGCGTTATAATCTCTATTAAACACAAATTGCTTATTTTGGAACCTCTCTCGAACACTAATATAAGAAAATAAGGAAATGCTTCCCTTGACTATAATTTCAACCGTAGATCCACGCACTAAGATTGCATGTTTTGCATAAAATACTTATTTGATTGTGAGATCGTATGATTAGAAATAACTGAAAATACTATTATACTGTCAAGCTAGTAATTTTCAAAAAAATAATGGGATTTTCGTAAAGATATTCTTCCTTTTGATAGGCAAAACATAAACGTACTTTCGCAAAGGAAATTTAATGTTGTAAGTATCTGCTCATCAGAAGCTTCTAATTCTTTCCTATTCTACTTTAGTGTTTGACCCACAAAAAGAAATTTAGTGAATTTCTTTATGGAAAAAATGTAAGTTTCGACATCTCAACGATTACTAGTTTGTACAAGAAATAAAAACTAGAGTGAGATAATATTTGATAATCAACTTAGTCGGTTGCTCTTTCGATTTAATTAATCTTGTTTGATTTTGATGGTTCAAATTGCGCAAAGATGGACTTTTTTTATAGCCCACATAAATATAGGCCTAATACTCAAAAAAAACCTCAACTTTATTATTTATCCTAATTATATCCAAAACTTATTTTTTGTCTCATAAAAAACCTCAAACTTTTACTTTTGTCCCAATTCTACCCTCTTGCCCCAATTCTACTAGCCTAATACCTAGAAAATCCCGACTTTAGCATATGTCCAATTTTATTCAAATTTTTTTTATGTCTCATAAAACTTCTCAAATTTTACTTTTGCACCAAATCTATCACTGTTAGTCTTCTGTAACATAATCATCATTAATTAATTCTACGTAATCCTATGCGGCTTTTCTCGCCAAACTTATCAATTAATTTTCGAAATTGAAAACAACAAGTTTCAAGAACGATGATATTGAGATTATTCGTCCAAATAATCAAATCTCCATGTCTAATTGTTTTTTGAGCTATTGAGTGTCGGAAAATTTGAAATATGCCATTTTGAGTTGGCTCTATATCTCTCAATAATATGTATGTAAAGCAGATAGCAAAAGAGAAGTTGCGAGGTTTTTTCATGTCATTTTGGTGAGTGTTTATTCATTAATGAGGGAAAAATTTCAATAAGAGCATAAAGTGCCATCATTTTATCAAATAAGGGCTTTGAAGTGCATCTTGTGTCAAATAAGTCATGAAGTTCTCAAATTATCTTAATCGAAGGCATTTTCGTCATTTCTTTTTAACTTTTTTTTTTTCTATTTTCATTTTCTTCCTTTTTTTACTTTTCCTTTTGACCTTTTCCTCTCCGCTCCCCTCCCCTCCCTAGACCATCGTCCCCTCGCAAGAATCAGCAGAGCATAAACCTCACACAAGAACAGACTAAAGAAAAAGAAATTCTCACACAAGAAAATCGAAACAGAGTTAAAAAAAAAACAGAAAATCGAACAGAGTGAAAAAAAAGGCACAAAAAATCGAAACTTAAGCCTACTCTAACCCAGAAAACGTGAACAAACTCAACACAAATGAGAAAAGGGAAAAAAAAAAAAAAAAAGAGTTTTTTCCATGCTTCGTCGGACAAGAAAACCGACGCCGGAGGAACGAGGGACCATGGACTTCAAGAAACCCCCGTCATCTTTCCCGAATCCGCACAATAATGCTCTTATGTCTCTGCCTAGCAATAAAGCTCTGCTCTTGCTCTTCTCCTCTCACTCCTGTTTTCCATTCCACTGCTGTGCTATGGTGAGGCCACCACGGCCCACCATTGACCCTGACACTTCACAGAAGCCCCTGAACCACTCCCCAACCTGCCCTGCCCTCCTCAATACACCTCCATGATAGCAACAACGATGATGATAGCGAAAGGCGGCGGTGCGGAGGACGATGTGATCTGCTTAGAGACAGCGGTCCATTGGCGTTGACCCTGGACGCCGCCTATATCTGGCGCTCCATGTTCGCCATCCTCCGTGGCTAGTCTCCAGCACATCCATGTGCCCCCCAGAACGTGATCTTCCTATTCGTCTACTCGGTCCCCTATAGACCCGAGCTCCTACGCGTTCCCTCCTAACGCGCCACCGTTTCTCCTCCTTCTTCCCCTGACCCTCCGCTTACCGACTCACCACCGACCTCTGTAGGAGCAAGAAACTCCTATGCGTCGTTGTCTAGTCCTTTCTCTTGAGCTCGTCACGTCGGTCTGCGCTGG
>JAGVVM010009039.1:0-12759 GCA_019149425.1 Psidium friedrichsthalianum
TTGTTTTCTGGTCCTCCCTGGTTTATCGCCCTTTCCCCCTTTGGCCTCGGCGCGCGTCGCCGCCCTGCGTCGCGCGCTCCCCCCCCCCGCGTGTCGTCCCCCTCCTCCGTCGCGCCCTTTGTTTCCTCTCTTCCTGCCCCTCCTCCCCTTCTTCTCGCCTTTCTCTGCTCCTTCCCCGGGTCCCGGCCGCGCGCTCTGTCGCCGCCCCCCCTCTTCGTCCCGCGCCTCCTCCGCGGGGGCCCCCCCCCTCTCCTTTCCCTTCTCTACAACGCCAAGTCCGAGCTCGCCCCCGCTCCTCTTCCTTCCTCCCCGACCCGCGTCCCTCTGCGTGCTCCCTTCTTCCTCCTCCCGTCCCTTCCCTTTTTTTTTGTCTCCTCCTCTCCTGCCCGCCCGCGCGCCCCCCCCTGAGGACCGATGTTCTCCGACCACTGTCGTAGGCTCGGTCGAACGTAGGAGCACGTGATGTGGTGACTGGCAACTCCAAAAGTTGCACACACGTGTGAAACGTTGCAGCTATTCACGTAAGATAATGTCTGAGTGGATGCGGGATCACGTGACGGCGACGGCCGCGGCGGCGGCGCTTGCAAACTGCATAATTCCTTGACCAGTCAGTCGATGGAAACCCGTCGCGCTTGATCTCATTCGATCGACCCTTCAGGGTTTTCCACATTCCGTCACGGTCGTGTCGGTTTTTCGGTTGTCGATGGGTAGGGGGGTTGCGCGATGGTCTTCTTGCTACTGGCTGCCTCGCACTCTGTTTTGTCTATCCACCCTCCAGGTCATTTCGCCAAAACCCTCAAGACACGTAATAATCCACCCCGTGCGGAGTCGGATTGTCTAACCGGTCGGCCTTCCTGCTTCCGGCGGTGGGCAGTCACGTTGGGCTCGGGGGACTTTTTTTTGTTTATCGTTTGGCGTGCAGCGCGTCGTTGCGCTGTAGATCCGCGTCGTTGTTGGGCCTGCCGCCTGAGTGTCCGCCCCTTTTCTGTCTTCCCCGGTACTAAAAGACAAGCCCTCGTTCCACCTAACGCCACGGACATCCTACCGGGGCGCGTCGCCGTTAACTAGCGGGGACCGACCACAACGGGTCCCCGTTATCATGCTTTGGGGCGGCGGGGTGGCCCGCATGTTCCTTGATAGTTGAAAAAGTCCCCGCCGGACACGTAGCCCCCGAGGGACCATGATGTCGATTGCGGGAGATCAGTACAAGGTTGCTTGTCGATAAGGGGCCACGATTTTTAATAGAAGATTGAGGTTTTGTTAGTAGATTTAGATTAGAAGTTGGTGGGTAAGCCTTATCTCAGCGTGGATTAAACAGTTGATTTGTTGTGATGTGACACAAGGACAGGTGGTTGGCCCCCCCTCGTTGATGGTGTCCTGTATGTCCATATGGACCTCATTAGTTTCTTCTGCTCGTCGGCTCGGCACACCTAGTGTATGAGGGGAACCATTCCTAAGTTTAAAACAAGAAGGATTCTGGTTACATGTGTGAAAGGTAAATTTATACGTTGTTGCTATGATTATTCATGTGAGATTAGAGAAGTTCTATCTTCAATCGAAAATCTCCAACATCCCTATCATCATCCTATAATGTGTCTTCCTCTACGATTCTCATAGGCTGGACGACGGCCAAACCGATTTGGTTCATAATCGTCTTCCTTCTGAATCATCTTCCTCGTAGATAGGTGTGCATACGGACAGGGACAGGTCTGTCAATAGGATCGCCAGGAGCTGCTTCCACCCCTGTTTTTTCTGATCTGTGAGTCTGAAAGTGCGGACATCTAAACCATAAAGCGTCCAGAAATCTTCGGAATGGGAGATACCATAATCCACTTATATCCATTTGCTTGAGCCGTTCAGAACGTTCAACGATCGTCGCCCAATTGATCTGTTCCTAGCCTCCTGATCATCGCACGAAGACCGTCGTTACCATTACCATCAGCTTCCATCCTAGCTCTGATACCACTCGACGCAGCGTAACGCGAAAGAAACCCAGAGGTAATTTTATTAAAAATCTATCCTCAATTAGCGACAAGCATAAAAAAGAACCCATAAAAAATAAATAAAATAAAAATCCTAAAGCTATAAAAGGACAATCGAAATTCTACTATCACTGGGCCCTTTATCTGCGTCAGATCTCGTCTTCGTTTCCCATGATGTGCAAATTAGCGCGGAAGTTCACATGGACGAGAAGTAGCCCATGAACCGCTGCGTCGCTGGTGTCCCATGGCTATATCAAGGAAATGGCATTGGCAGGTAGCCTAACTTCACAAACCACTCATATCTAATTAAAAATCTCCCCACGAGTTAATGACCTGATCACAACAATAATCAATATTTTTTTTTCTCCGAAGGAGCCCATTTTATCAAACTTTGATGTCGTGGAATTTCAAGAACACAAATTGTACGAATTTTCCGCCTGTTAAAATCACATTTATTGACTTCCCCCCCGGCCCCCCCTCCCACACCAAGGTCCACTAGCGTTAGGGTGGGTTAGACTATACACATGGGAATTTATTTTTTAATTGCATTTGACCTATTCTAATTTATTTCAAGACCTGACATAAAATTTCATAAAACTTTGAGAGGTTTTGGGTTCGATTCAAGTTTCACTTGGAACCTAAAAACCCACCTCATCAAAACCGATTCTTCAATTTTTAAAAACCCGAAACATATCACGGAATATTCTGTCGTAGATTCCAAAGTCGATTATAGGTCCACCCATGTTCTATTTATACATTAAATTGAATGGTTATAACGAATCATCGCATTTGAATCTGATGACCATCATTTGCTGTTACAGTCCATTGATTAAGATATGCGAATAATATAAAAATATTAACAAAATAAGAGCCTCAATTATGGATATCGCTGGAAATTGAAGCTCAATTCAAATCATGCACTCATCATGATATTGCGGGAGTGCGGAAAACGAAAAGTAGAAAGATTTGTTTTAAACCTTGGAATTTATTTCGGAACCAGGCTCAGCCCTACTTTCATTTTTCATATGAGGCTTGTAATTTTACTCAATCTATCAATGACGTCATTCGTTCGAGAGAATCGGCAGGTCGAATTTGGTCCCTTGGGGGAAGCAACCGGACGCGGACGTCATCAGACGGCGCGACTAGGTTTGACGGGCACTTCCACCTGTCCGTTAAAAGATCCCCCTCGAGAAAAAACACTAATCGATCCAAATCTACTTTTCAACGTCGTTTTCTTTTTTCTTTTTTCTTTTTTTAAATTTCCCCTGTTTAATTTTTTTTGGTCTATTCTGTGTCTCTTCAGTGCTGGCTGGGATGCTGCTGCTCTCGACTCCTCTTCGTCTCCATATATCTAGCGGAATCAACGACGGGCTGGGGATCGACTCGGCGTCCTCCCCAGTAGAAGAAGAAGCTCTCTGCGTTCTTGCTGGTTGTAGTTCTGAGTCGGAGAAGTAAGACTCTGCCGAGTTCCCTCTTCTTGGGTCCTTTTCCTTCTTCTTTTCTGGTTCTTTTTTCCTCCTTGTGGAGTTCATGCGAGTATGTCTGCATGTACGTATGTATGGAGGAAGTTCAAGAGCTTTGCGAGGCGATCTAGTTAACTACGGCTTCGATTTTCTCAAGATCGTCTCGCTGCTGCTTTTTGTTTTGGTTCGTTCTGCGTTGTCCATGATTGATCGAAGCTTAAATTAAAGTTACGAGGCGTATGATATTTATGTACGTGTACACGTTCTTGCATGCATATTTCACAGCATGTGCTTCATGTTTGTGGCTTTGTTCAGCGTTTGTACTGGTGGGAGAAGTATTATGTGTGTGTGTGTGTCTGCATATGTCTACGAGGATTTAACTGGATATTGCTTTCTAAGTGCTTGTTATGGATGTATTTCGGGGCAGTTTTCCTTTTATTTTCCATGCCATGGTTTGAAGGAAAATCAGCCGAGGCAATAATTTGATCGCCCGAATTTGATTCATCTCCGACCTGTTTTTTGGAAGAATTGCTTATGCGGTTTGGTGTTTATTTAGATCAAGGCGAGCGATTGCTACTCAAAGTTGAAATTTTATTGTATATCGTGGTTTTGCTCGCTAAGGACGACTTAGTCGTGTGGCGGTCCATCGAATCGAATATGAACATTAACTTGGTCTGGTCTGTCGCCTGAATGACTAGGGGAATCGAACGTGAAGTGCTCTTAGCTATTCGATGCTACATGTTTATGTATCTAGCAAGAAATCGTCTTCAACTCTCTAAGAACCACGTTTTTGGTTTGAGGTCCTGAGGTTCTGTGTTTGCAACTCAAATGGATGTCAGGTGATACAATTAGCTCTTTACGAAGATCATATTTGCAAGTAACTTGTCCGTCTCTTAACAGCTCGATAAAATTGAAGTTCTGTTGTGTGCCATGCATTTTTGCACTTCTGATCAGATAACACTAGTGACATTCTTATTCTTTTTTTTATGTCTTTTAAGGGGAGTAAAATGGTATGATTGATATTTGGTGTTTTAGCAACGGCATTTGATTTATGTTTTCATTTAGCAATACTGTTGGTTTCTTCGCTTTTGGTTTTAGGAGTCATTAGTGTTGATAACTGAGTGTATCGTCGACTCCGCATTGTGAATTCTTTTAACTAGTAGGATTGGAGATGATGTACTTTATAAAGTTTTCAAGTTCTTGATTTGGGAAATTTCATTAGCTTTTTCATATGTCTTCGACTCGCGAGTTTTAAGTTAGGAATATGCGGACTAGTCTTCAACTATTTAAAAGCTTAAAACTTGTAGATGGAAGTGTAGTTAGTACTTCTTTTTTAAATACATAAATACTCCAATACATCCTCTCACCATAGGCTGGCTTAGCACCTTGAGGCAAAGCATACAAAACTGAATTTTCTAGGGATCCAAGTGAGGAGATTCAGAGAATTGAAATGCTACAACCCTCCTCTCCGGTGTTAGTTTCGGATTGTACAGGGAATTTCCATCAGGGCCGCCGACCGAACTAGACCTACAAATCAATCCAAAACAACGAGTTGGTAGATGAATTCAATTGTTAAACCAGCTTAGAGGATGTTGCACGAGCATCTCATGGATTGCAGATTTTATTCTTGCATTGGAATCAGTGATTCTGTAAACCTTATACTTTTCTTGCATCTCCGCAGGAACTGTTGCCTTGAACACTCTTCTTCTGGTCGCTTGTACTTGAGTTGAGATAGGAAAGCGAGATGGGAAGGAACATGAATAACAAGCTGGAAATAGATCCTGATGCAAATGGAGGCAGCTTGCACCCGTTCTATTCCCACACGAGGCATCAGGCTACCTTCTTGGATATGTTGAAAAGCTTGGATGCTCCGCCAACAGGGAAAAATTCAGACATCAGTTTGGGGACTAAAATTACCGAATTACGGTCAACGGGTGCTCCAGAGGTTAACGATGCTAACCAACATAGGCACGCTGCAGAGCGTCCCAATCAGGTAATGTCACTGTGTTGAAGAAAATAAATATGGCCATTGAACTCCTACACATGGTAATTCATTGGACAAGTCATAAAATGAAGCGCATAAGTTTATTTGAAGGTTTTGGCTGTGATGTTTCGACCCAAAAAAAAAAACTGTTAATGTTGTTTTTTTCATATGCTAAGTTATTGAAGGAAAACTTAAATGTTGCATGGCATGCCATGTCATGTTTCAGATTCAACTTCAAGTATGCACATGCATTAGCTAAACCATCGAATGCCATACAGGTGCAATGTCTAGATGCTGAGACCTTCAAACTCTTTCCTTGTGCCTAGCTTCCTGTTTTGTACAGGCCTGGAAAGATGGGACTCAATATCTTTGCCTAGGTTAAAAATCTTGTCTTTCCCTCTTAAGAGTGAGGAATATGGCACGAAAGTATGTTTGCGCAGGTCCCGTAACAAATTTATTCGTATATCGTTTTGTTTTTGTGTGCCTTCTTCGTAGGATTCGGTTGGTCGCATATTAGTGGAAACTACAATCTCCTAGAGTATTTGCAAGTTTTCCAGATAGCTAGTGCGCATCGACCTAAAGCTTGTGAATTTGTTCACTTGGGTCGGAATGTGTTGCTTCAATTGGCTTCCCCAAGTGCTTCTAGCTACTTGAGTATATGTGTCTCATGGCTTTAAGGTTCTGCAACGATATATTAGCTTTTCAAGTATGAGTAAAAGGAATGTTAACTATCTTCCTGATGGTACGAGCTTTTATAATTTACATGGGCAGCGATGGCAGGAATCTATAGACAAGAGCAGAGACATTCAACGGATGGTGTCTCGATTCTGCTACCGGACATCGACAGACTATGCTACACCGCTGTCCCAGCAAGTTTGCCGCCCGATTGTAATCTCTCTCTCTCTCTCTCTCTCAATCCATCTTGTTTGTTGTGTGAGAGTGGTGCGGCGATTATGGGCTTCCTATGGTGTCAGATTCATGAACTGTTATCGCACGTACCGTAATCTTCATTCCTATCGATTGAGCACTTCAACAGGCTTGTTCTCTGGACATGACATAAGGGATGTTCCGGAAATAGCTATAAAAGGGAGAGCCCCCGTTTCTAATAGGAAAATTCCATGCAGGCATGTGGATCATATGAATATTCTGAGCAACACCATGATGGGAGTTACGCCGGCATATGGACCTCAGATATCGGTAGGTTGCTCCTTTTGCCAGCTGTTGAGAACATTTAGCTTAGTTTCTATCTTAGCCTACCATTGAGACCCTGAAAACAAGCATGAACGGCACGATACCATCATGAGCAACCTTATTTTAGCCGGTTGAGTGCTACTCGATGGGTAGATACTGACTCAGATTATAAAGTCTCGAGCTGATTGTGAGAGGGCTAAGATGGTGTACACAGATAGAGGATTATTGATGAGAGTGACGATTTGCACTATGCGCAGGCGTATTCTCAGCATCTCGGGGTCAACTCCTTCAGATTGGTGTTGCCCTTCGGACTGGCGGAAGAACCTGTTTATGTGAATGCCAAGCAGTACCATGGTATTCTGAGGCGGAGACAGTCGCGAGCCAAGGCAGAGATGGAGAGGAAAGTGACTAGAGGGAGGAAGGTAATTCTCCGTTGTATCCCTTTATCTAATCATATAGAATCTTCATCGCCCTAAACGACATTGTACATCCAAAACCTCCCAGCATTTGCACGCTTCCATGTAAGAACCCTTTTCCTTGGCTTGCTCCCCAGCCCTATCTCCATGAGTCCCGGCATCTGCACGCTGTGAGAAGAGCAAGAGGCTGTGGAGGCCGCTTTTTAAATATGAAGAAGCTAGAAAATGCTGCAACCAATCCAACTCCTGAAGGTAGCATCGGCGGTGACTCTAGGAGAACCGGTTCAGCTGATGAATCCAATCTGTCGAGCTCCGAAATGGCGCCTTCCTTCCTATCTTTGAACCAGGACCCACTGACCAATCTCCTTAGCAAAGAAAATCGGCCTCATGCTCAAATGCGCTTCATGCGTGGGCAAACCATACCGGCAACTGCATCACCCGTTTCCCAAACCATACATGATTTCGCTCGCCTTCGTACTGGTATCCACCCGATGACGCACTGAAGTAGATTGCGACGGGAAACAGCTGTGAACAGCCTCTTGCAGCAGCAACCATGGGGACGGGGACATGATGGCACAACTCTGGGCAATCGGGTTCACTACTCCAGGATGGTGAGCAAAAAATTCGAGTTTCGACCTTTTTTTTGTTCACGCTTTGTAGCAATCAGTAGCAGCATCCCCCTGCAGAGCCACAGGACTTGTTGCCTAGTGAATGAAGCACTTATCGCACTGGATTTTCGTGACGTTCTCGTGAGGGATGCGCCAATGTTGCCCATTGGTGTGCTTCTAATGTAAGGAGTAGTCTTGTGAGAAATGTTGCCTATTGGTGTGCTTCTAACGTAAGGAGTAGTCTTGTGAGAAAAGAAGCCGTAATGTTTATAGTCATGTTAACATCTTCTTGTCACCTCGGACTTCTGACGTCTATACAAAATGGTTATGCTGGGCTCATGTTGTAACTCAGCGGCCTCTTTCTATCTTCGGACGGCTCCCGAGCTCAGGGATTCGGCTGATCAATCATCTGTTGCCCGCAAGGATCGCTTGATGGTCTGATCAACGTCTCGTGTATGAGTTGAGGTGAAGACCCACCAATTTAACTCGCAGAAGGGAGCCCGCGAAACAGGTTTTGCTCCTTAAAAAGACCAATTCGCCACTGAATCGAAACCGTAACGTTGTTTCCATCCTCGGCGCTCCGGAAACGTGACGAGGAATCGCTCTCGCGACCGCCATGCCCGAGCATCGTCTAGTATGCTTCGAAGGGTTGGGGAGTGACGAGGTGGTCCCCCTTCACGAGACATGAAAGCTGGCAGACCTAAGTAAAGAGAGGAAAATTGAGGCGACGAAGAGACCCACTTGCCCGCCGAAAGCCTGTCTGTCGCCACTCGCGCCATACTTTCTCTGGTTGGTAGATTCCAATTCGAACTTTGTCGATTCTAAGAAGCTTCCCAGTTCCAATCACCGAAAGCAGTTGGCCGAATCCGATCAAATGCGTTGCGTTCTGAGCCTCACGGCTGAGCAAGTTGCGCTCTTTTCCTTCAAAAGAGCCAAAAGGGATTTGATAAAAGCTCCGATAACGACCGGGGTTTCCGATCTTTGGTTACTCATTGAGATTAGCAAACGGTTTAATTGATTAAAACATCCGACAAGAAAGAAAGCACGACTCGTAATGACTTTTTAACAATCAAGACGCACATTTTAAGCTGATATCGCGCGTGGTCATTATTCCGAGGTCCATTTGATGTTTGTTCGTCATTTCCTTCGGTGTTGGGGAAAGGCTAAGCGAGGGAAACCTGGTCCAAGGCGACGGCGAGTCGTTGTCCAGAACTCAAAATTATTGGTACGATGGCAGTGTCATGTGCGTTTTACACGAAGCCCTTCATGGGTACCTTTCCAGTTTCCACAATCTTCCAAACTGGACATGCTCTACTCCGTACATCGTGAGGCCGACCCGACAGCTACGTATTTGACCCGAAATTTGAGAGCTCGACGGTCATTTGGGTTCGACGTTGGACTTTTCTTTGGTTCACGTAAAGCCAATTCGGCAATTCCATCTGGTTCTGACGACCACAAGATCTGACCGACTGTACTACCTTTGCGTCAATGAAAATCGAAAAACTTCCAACTGAGAGAGAGAGAAACGACACCCCCTCTCGTGCGCAAGTCAATCAGGAATGATGCACGTGATTTGACGAATGGAGGGAAGACCCATGACAAATAAATTGTGATCTGAACGTGATTCCGATATCATGTTGAAAGTGATGAAAATATCTTTTAATAAATTAGTACTACAAATGCTATATACAAGTTATATATATATATATATATATATATATATATATATATATATATATATAGTATTGGTGAGAATTCAATTAGACTTTGGGTCCTTGGTTAAATGAAGTTCCGAGTCCGACTTTCCAGTGTTTAGATGATAGAAAGCCAACAGATTTATGGAAAATCTTTTCATGGATTGAAAATAACTAACTCAGTGTTGCTTGACTTGACTTTGTGGATGTTGCTCACATTGTTAGTCAGTACATGACTGCACTTCATACAACTCATTTTGTTGCAATCTTTCGAATTCTTCTCTACATCAACGATACGATACATATTTTGATGCTGAATAGGATAGAGACCTTCAAGATCATCGCTCCACTAGGGGCTACTGTTTAATTTTTGCGTAGCTCACATATCTCATGGTGTAACAAAAAATAGACTATTGTTACTCGCTTTAACAAAGAAGCAAAATATTGCCCTCGTGTCGATACGATATCCGAGTTGTTATGGCTGCAATGAACACTAGAAAACATGGGAGTGCATCATAATAGCACACAAAGTCATTCATTGCAACGACTGGAGTGCTATCCCAATAACATATGATGATGCTTTTCGTGATCACAACAAACACATTGAAATAGACTATTATTTCATGATTTCATCTTCATCCAATAACACGTTCTTTGTGGAACTATTCCACTTGTCTCCAATTCATCTGTTGAACAGACCAATAATGTCTTCATTAAGACACAACCCCCTAGGTATTTTCTAGATCTTTTCTCCAAATTCAAGTTTAGAGGGTGCTAGATGTATCTTTGATAACTGCATAGGATTACAATTTTTGAAATTAAGTAAATTGTGATTTACATTAATTGTAAGAAGTCTAATTGTCTTCTCACCTTATAAGGACATGCACTCTTCACTATCTTGGGTCGAAATTGTATCCTTCATTCAATCATGTTCAAAATATTAAATTTCACACGCTCTTTTATCGCAAAATTTAAACTTTGAACTACCAATATCTCTCATTTCTTCTAAATCTTCTTGAACCTATTCATTACACGATTACATAAATGCACACTGTCAATCGAAAGTCAACAGTATATAGAGGTCAAGAATCAAGATTATGAGTATCACAACTTCAGGTCGCCTACTATTTCAGAGAAGAATGCCCTGCTTTCCTCTATTATCTCAAGATCTTTCTCTCCCAAAACAATCAACTTTCTAAAGGGCAATACATCGGACCACTCGTAGATGACCCAGATGCCGTTTAACTTGGAAATCATCGATGACCATTTAGGAAAATAAAAATTCTTCAGACGCTCACAAGAAACAAAGTATGCTTCTAAAAATCCCAAAGAATCTAGAAAATCCGGTCTCAGCAATTGTCCACAAATGTAAAGCTCTTATATCCGTCATCGGGCTATGCTGTTAAAGGTTAAGATAAGAGGATATCCCGAAATTGACATAGTTAGTATCAAGGGCTGAGGAGAATGGCAGGCACTGAGTCGGTTATCTGACCTCTTTCAACCCATCAGAAAATTAATCAATTGCACTCAAGTCTAACCCCCTTGTATGGCCAGGTGCCCCGCCGTTGAGGCAGGAGACGTCCAACACAATCCTGCCAGACCGCAACAAGTTAGAGTCATTCATACAAGGTACAAGAATAGACTCAAAAGCAAGCAAGCAAGCGCGAGAGAGAGAAAGAGACAGAGAGAGAGATTTTACAGATTTTTTGGATGCCTTCTCCAAATCCGGGGTTCCACAATCTATAATGATCTTATTATCCAATTTTGATACTGAATGGTCCACAGGCAGATCAATCCCTCCAGACACTGTATTCGGATTTGAACACGTTAAATTTTCATTTACAAAAGCTAGATAGCAAATATAGACGTTAGTTGCGAAATATAAGCTGTATGAGATGTTTTTCACCTGGTTTGGGGGCTGCTCCTACAGTTCCATCTAGTCCAGGAGTTTCTACACAACAGAAAAATCACCACACAGGAATGCTAAACTGTCACCGGGTTGTTCGTCAATTTTCCTGAGGAACATAAATCTACGCGGCACAACCAAAAAAGGGTGATGAAACACAAAACAGCAGAATCACCTTGAGTTTCTGATAACATTCTTCAAGGTTGTCATTACACAAAAATATGGTCAAAAAGGCCTGGTGATTTTCCCTTGTTCAAGCTCTGCTCAGCATTTTCAATACGCTTTTTAATCTGTTTCCTCAGTTTCAGTTCCCTGTTAAACGTGCAAATTTATACAACATCTTGAATGCACAAGAACAGAGTGTCTTGATGTTAAAATGTTAACCTGGCACGAAGTCGTTTTTCAAGCTCCTCGTCGAGGTGGACAAATAAAGATAAAAATAGCTTCCAGAGGAGTACCCCGGACGGATCTTGCCCCTTGAACATCAATATCAAGGATGCATCCTCTAAAAGTCATATGAAAGTTTCAGATTAAAAGATGGCAAAAAATCTCAATATAACAATCTTCGACTGGAAAATCATGTAGATAGATTGATCACAACAAACTAAAGAACTAGGTAACCCTAATCAACAGTCAGCAAGTTCGGCAAATAAATACATCAGATGCCGCATATACCACAAAACAAAAACTAAGAGTTGAAAAATCTCTTCTTCAACAAGGGAGGCTGCACTGGTCAAAACAGCTGTTAGATTGACTCGCTACAAACTATTTTTAGCATGGATCTGCAGAAACCTATACCTTTCCCTCATCAGCTACAGCTTCAACCACTTCAACACTAGTCCCGTAAAGATTCCCGTGAACCGATGCATATTCAAGGAACTTTCCATCTCTTATCTCTTTCTCCATGACACTTTTCTCTGTGAAATGGTAATGGACCATCTTTCTCCTTACCTCTTGGAGCTCTGGTTGTATGGCTTACGGAAAAGCCAAACAACGATGATATTCCTTCATGAGTTCAGATATCAGGGTACCTTGCCCACACCAGAAGGGCCACTATCACAATTGACTTCTCAGCATTGCCTCTAACACCCTTACTCCAGGCGACAACCTCGGTGTTCGCAGCACGCACCGTCTTCTGATATCGGACATAGTGGGTATCCAGCTGTAAGAGTTAGTCGCATTAACATCTTAAGACAGAAAGAGAATCCAACTACCATAAAAGTTGCAAACAAGGAACTAGAGTTTAGGCTGGAACTGCCAAAAGAACAAATAAGCAGCAAGAGGCAGACCTCAAGGAACCATGTGCAATCATCTGGGCTCGCTCCTTCTTAATAATCAATATGCGGTCCTCATTCAGAAGTACCGCTGAATGGCCTTTGCAAGCTCTCGGTTTAGTTCCCAGTACACAGGATGAACCCTATAAAACTTAACCATCAATTACGGATCTCGACTGTTACTAAAGTAAGGATTACCCTACTCCCTGGGTGGAGTTTGAAGCTCACCATTGTGCTGTTT
>JAGVVM010009040.1:0-19337 GCA_019149425.1 Psidium friedrichsthalianum
CCCTCCCTCCCTTCCTCTTATCCTCGCTCTCTCTCGTTCTCCTGCCCCCTTCTTTTCCTCCTTCTCCTTTTCCCTCTCCTTCCCCTACCCTCTCACTTTCCCCCTTTTTTTTCCGCCCTCTCCTTTCCCCCCTTCTCTCTTTTTTCCTTTCGTCTCCTCTCCCTTCTGCGCCGCGCCCTTTCCCTTCCCCCCCCCCCAGTTCTCCCCCCAGCACCCCCCCCTTCCTCCCCCCCCGGCTTGCGTCCAATTTTTTTGTGACAAAAAAAAAAAAAAATTTGCTTGTTTTTTTTGTGGCAAAATTCGTCGCTAATTAGCGACAAAACTTTCGCAACGGCATTTGCCACGAAAATTGCGACGAAAATAGGAACGAAAAGAATTCGTCGCTAATTCAGTGACAAAATTTAGCGTTACGAACATTATTCGTGGCAAAATTCATTGCTAATTAGCGATTTAGCAACAACATTTGCCACGAAATTTGCCCGACGAAAATAGGAAGAAAAAAAATTTCGTCGCCCAATTCACATCACAAAATTTAGCGACGAAAATTTTTTATCTCTTAATTGCTAAATTGCAATTTGCCACAAACAGGGTTTCGTGGCAAAATTTCGTTGCTAATTAGCCGCGAACGCTATTTGTGAAAAAAAAAAAAAATCGTACCAATTAGCTGAAATTGAAAATAATCTAGCGACAAAATTAGCTTTTAATATTTGAAGGACCTCCCAACGACAAAACCAAGGAAGATTCTTGTTATACGTGCCCAACCATAATTTTATCAAACGTGCATAAATATCAAAACTTAAGAGAAGTGCCTCCATAATATCTCAAGAAAAATATAATATCATGAAGAAGTCAATAATGTATTTGTAAATACAAATTTTATCCAAAATCCTAATTACATCACAAGATATTCTGATATATATAAGTCCAGCGAATAAATTTGTGCTATTCACACTCGGCAACCTCAATCATACTACAGAAAAATTCAATATAAAGGGGACGAATTCTGAAGCAAACACCTCCTCATCATCAACAACAGCCCTGATCTCGTTCTTCCTGGGACGTTTTTTCCAAGAAAATGCCAGCAATCCAGGAGAAGATTTCGCTCCTGAAGCATCTACTGAAATTATATGGCATGAGGTTTTCTACTTAGCACTACCGTGGCATTCAAACAGTTAGGTAGCAAAGGGTGTCATTGGCATATTTTGTCTCACCCGTAACCTGAAGAAATATAACAGACAACAATGTGAAACAGTTATTCTCAGTATATGGAAAAAAGCAAGTGATAGGAAATCAAAATTTTCAGATCACATCACTGAGGATCGGTTACTGGAACTTCTACAAAGTCACAAAAAAGGATACAATAAAACTAATAAATCAAAAAGGAATCAAAAAGAGAGAAAAGGAAACACCTACGATACTATGGCTGGTTCTGTTTCCTGGCATTGGGGAGCATTCTGCCATGTCCATAGCTAATAAATCACCCAAGCAAGTGATCGGTTCTGTTTCCTGGCATTCTGCTGCTTAATGCTACGAACCATGTCCATAGCTATTTTCTGGTGCTCCCATGTTTGTGAATGCAGGTCCAGTTCCAAAGCGCACAGCAACAAGTAATTCTCTTCCACATTTATCCACACTGCCTGCAAAAGTAATGTTCAGAACAAATTAGACATTCCAAAAGAAAGACAGACTCGAGGTTTAAGTGCCTTTTGATGGCACATTCTTCATATGATTCCATTTACTCAGTGGCATAGGAGATCAACTCTTTCTAATCACCTTCTAATTTCAGTAAAGCAGTCGTCCCAATTGGCAGTCTTTTATCCTGTAGAACAATGGTGGTTCCCTCTCTCTTCTTTCGGCCTTTTCTCTTCCTCCTTGAACCTCTAGTACTAATATTCTCATATTAGCCAGTGCTAAGCCATTTCATTGATCTACTATCCCCATCAATTTCCCCTCCTTCCAGGATATCTTTCTCTATTCGCGGTTGCATCCTCCATTTCCCTTTCAGGTTTCAACTCGTACCCTTTTGGCAAAATGCTTGCCAGAATCATCCACTTCACCATAATGAGACCATTTTCTGTGTTTGTAGTATTGTGCCAAATTCTTCACACAATGCCAATGCTTAAATAGACCAATTTGTTTCAGAGAAAGCTTGCTAGCCAACATACCCTATTCATATGCCATTACCTAAGCATAAACAGAAATCACTCCTTTACTTAGACGAGAGATTTAAAAAAACTAACTTTACAAAATTCTGGTACGTCAACAAAGTAGTATGACACTTCGCAAGTGACAATAATCATAATGTTTGCATACATGGCACAGAATGGCAGCAAAGAGTAACTAAAAGAAAGCATGCGATGCGGTAGGAACCACATTACCATCGTTGCTACCACTCATCTCAGAATCCGAAATCGGAACATACTCATTCCGGACGACGACGCTACCACAATCACACTCTCATCCTCCTCTGGCCCATCGCATTCCCGCTTAGTAGCTGCTCCAACAAACACCGATATAAACAAAAATCAGAAGCTTATCGAGCAACAGCCGCCAAGAACCCACCGCGCAGACCCACGAAAAATTCCAGGCCTGCAGACTCAAAAAAAAAAGGGGGACCGTTACAACAATCAAGAAAAACAAATCTGATCGCGCACGCCAAATCAGACCCATGCGTAGGACAGAGGAAAGCCCACAAGCCGCAACCAGCAAAACGAAATAGGAGGACCCCCGAACCCCCTCACAACCAGAGCAAAAATGAGAAAAGGGAATCGAAGTGAGAGACGTACCGTTAGGGCTATCGGAAGAGGGGCTCGATCGGATGTCGTGCAACCGGGGCCTCATTGGACGCGTGGAGAGAGGACCGTGTTTCTAGGGTTTCGGGGGGAAAGGATGGGAGAGCGTTCGCAGTGGAAAGAAGTACTGCAGAGAAAGAAGGAGACGTGACGGAGGCGAGTGCAAGACAAGGACATACACGGCGAGTAGCGTGATTTTTTTTTTATATCGCTTGGGGAAGACAGCGGGCAGCCAGAATTAGGGACGAATAGAAGTTTTCGTTGCTATTTAGCGACGAAACATTTTGGTCGTCGCTAATTAGCGACGAAAACTTATATTCGTCGCTAATTGCGGTTTCTGATTTACGACAATCAATATTTTTTGTCGCTAATTAGCGACGAAAAATTTTGGTCGGTGCTAATTGTGATTTCTGATTTAGCGACGAAAAATATTGGTCGTCGCTAATTAGCGGACGAAAACTTATATTCGTCGCTAATTGCGGTTTCTGATTTAGCGACGAATACTATATTCGTCGCTAAATTAGCGTACGGAATAATATATTCGTCGCTAAATTAGCGACAACAATATTTTTGTCGCTAATTAGCGACGAAAAAAAATTTTGGTCGTTGCTAATTGCGGTTTCTGATTTTAGCGACGAAAAATATTGCTCGTCGCTAATTAGCGACGAAAACTTAATTCGTCGCTAATTGCGGTTTTCTAATTTAGCGACGAAAAAATATTGTTCGTCGCTAATTAGGGACGAAAACTTATATTCGTCCCTAATTGCGATTTCTGATTAGCGACGAAAAATATTGTTCGTCGCTAATAGCGACGAATATAGTATTCGTCGCTAATTGCGATTCTGGATTTAGCACACGAAAAATATTGATCGTCGCTACATTAGCGACGAAAACTTATATTCGTTGCTAATCAGCGACGAAAATTATTGGTCGTCGCTAATTAGCGACGAAAAACTTATCATTCGTAGCTAAATTGCGGTTTTGATTTAGCACGAAAAAATATGGTAATCCTAATAGCGACGAAAACTATAATCCGTCGCCTAATTGCGGTTTCTGATTTAGTGAGAAAAAAAAAAAAAAAATAATTGGACGTCGCTAATAGCAATTCCCTAAAACTAAATTCGTCACTAATTACGATTTGATTTAGCGGACGAAAAATTTGGTCGTCGCTATTTAGCGACGAATATAGTATTCGCGCTAATTGCGGTTTATGAGTTAGCGACGAAAATATTGGTCGTCGCTAATATTTTTCGTCACTAAAAATCCCTATGTGATTTTGCGACTAATTTGGGATGAATTTTGTTGACGGAATTTTTTTCGTCTCTATTTTCGTCGCAAATTAGGACGAATTATTTTTCGTGCTTAATTTTTCGTGGCTAAAAATCTTTTATATTTGGAGAAAGTTTTGCGACGAATTGAGACGAAAGTTATTTCGTTCGCTCATTTCCGTAGCAAATTAGCGAGGAATTATTTTTCGCGCAGCCTAATTTTTCGTGGCTAAAACCCTTTTTTTTGTGAATGGTTGGTAGCTCTAGCGAATGGATGGAGTTGGCAGATTCTAATGTCTCTGTAAAGACTCTACGAGCTTCATTTGTTGATAGGTATGCCCTAAAGCAATCATGTAATAGTTACAGTTAGAATTTCAATTGTATTTCAATCTTATTCTAATAATGGTAAGATTGTTCATTCATTTGTCTATATATGTGAATGATTCCATAAGAACAGTTGTAACATACCTATTCTTGAGACGTCATGAATATTTGTGATATGTTAATAGTTAGACTGAATCGTTAAATTACTCCTGGTCGATGGATCATTAGGTGGATATTAATGTTCCTGTTGAGATCGGTGTGTTCTTCGTTTCACCATAAGGGAATGATAAGTCATAAGTATTGGATATTGTGATGCTCGAGCTAGAACATAGGTGCTTGTATCGAACTAGTTTGTTGAAGTAACACACATAGAATGATTTGCATATGAAAGCTTTTAGCATGGTCATATCTAATTGCTCATGCTCTAATCTTGTATTATATAATTCTTAGACCTGAGGTACAATGTTGACTTGCATGTTAGATGACTATGGTTCATAGGGGCACATATTGACATTTCATTGATCTGTATACTTACTAGTCATAGTTCGTTCAGATACATGTTACACATGTAGCATTATGGAATTTGTCTCCTTATTACATCGCAAGATACAATAATGATGTCCTATATTATCTAATCACGACAATGCATTGAAATCCTCGCTAGGATTATAACTGAGAATGAAATATTTATGTCTCATATAAAATGCATGTCAATAGATTTGTACATATGATCGAATTGGTGGCTTGACGACTATTCCATAATCATTGTTCAATTGAGCCTAGTAGACAAAGGATTAAATTATACTATAGCAAAGCTGATGGGTTAATTATGTTCTTAAAGCATTCATACTGTCCGCGACAGCCATGACATATTGCTAGATGTCATTCATGACTTATGGACTGGAGATTGATCGGGATAATCAATTCTCTTGGAAGTACTAATGTTTTAGTACATATCTTACTACCAGCTCAATGACAAACCCAAGACGTCACATACATACCAATTCAAGATGACTTGAATAGGAAAGACAATAATACAAATATATTTACAATCACGGCGACTGAACAAAGGCGGGTTGAAATAAAATAAAATTTTTTATTTTTGGTTATGCATGCATGTGCATATAATGCACACGCACACATCAAATGGACGCATATTGATGTGCTAAAAAAATGTGCACACACTGATATTGAAATCATCTATTTACCCCCTCTAGGTGATAAAGGTAAATAGGTGATTTCAATGACTTTAACAAAATCGATGTAGAATTTAAATGGATAAAACTCAGAGCTTAAGTTTAGATGATGATCGCTAACAAAATTTGATGTGTCCTCAGACGCAGTGGCATACACAATTCAACTATTACAATATAATAATAAAGAGTTTAAGTGATAGAGAATATGCATAGATAGTTTATAGTGGTTTGACTTTATTTAAGCGTACGTCCCCTTCACGCTGACATCCAAGCGGCTAGATTCCACTAATGAATATCCCAGAGGTTACAACACAGTGATGATTCTTGAGTCAATAGATTTCCTGTCTAAGACTCTCTAACTTGGATGAGAAGCTCTGAGTATTACAGTATTTAGATTAAGAATACATGAAGGTTGTGAGATACTCTTGATCTTATTTTCTCAATTCTTGAGGACAGCCACCGTTGAAGTAAACACTTGATTTGTTTATGTTGATGGCTTGACACAAAGCAAAACAATATTGTTTAATAGGTTTAATGTACTTTTTCCATCGTTCCAATTGATCTAGCTATCGAACATGATGCTTTTCACTACCTCTCACAATAGCATCTTCTCCCACAATTCGTTTGGCCATACAGAAATCTTTTACAGGTTCAAGTACAGTGAAGGGAATGTCGACAAATCAATCATTGTTGACGTGCAAGGATTGCTAAGTCTATTTGAAGCTTGCCATCTAAGTTATCACGATGATGCACTCACTTTTACCATAACCCACCTTGAATGAATTGACAACAAAAACGCAAGCCCTAATCTCGAAAAACAAGTGAATCACGCACTACAACAGCTAATCCACAAGGTTTTGCCAAGGCTAGAGGTGAGGCGTTACTTCAATTCTACAAAGAGGAGCCTTCGCATAATGAAGTCCTGCTTCATTGGCTATGCTCGATTTTCAACTCATTGCAAGAGCAACACTAGAAGGAACTCAGTGACGTTACAAGGTTAACTTCATGATAGCTTGTCTGAAGTAGCTAGATGTCCTAAAAACGCCAAATCGCCGTAGGTTAGTGTAATTGCAGTCTATCCTAAATCATTCGTACATCACAAGGATTATTGATCTATTTGGATCATCGGTCATTTACCCTAAACTGGATTTGTTGGTAAACTATAGGTGGTGGAATGATTTAGTATATAGAGGGAGTTCCCATTTGCTAGAGAGAAAGGCTTGTGGAGCTGTAGGTCTGGATGTTAGGAGTTTATGTCGGGCTGGAGTATGAGACCGCTAGAGAAATAGTAACCAAAATGCTGGTCCTTCTTGCCATTCTCGACTATATCTACTATGTCTATGGCACATTGAAAGAACCAAAACACTTCATGGAAACAATTGAAAGGTATAGTCGGCACTCAGAGGCTTTTCTCATATTACCGATTCTAAGCTTACTTATTATAATGTGATCAATTGTCTCTTTTTTTTTTTTGGGTCTAATGTGATCAATTGTTGATTAGGGTCAAGTTTTATATTTTCTGAACTTGAACACAGGTGGGAATTCAATGCCAAAGAAGGATTGCAAAAGTGCATGGAAGTGTTTTACGAGAAACTTCTTGGTTTTTATGATGAAATTGGCTAGGAATTGACCAGAAAAGGAAGATCATACCGCCTGTTCTATGCTAAAGAAGCTGTAAGCCTTCGATATTAATCATTCACATGCGATTTTTTCTCAGTCCACTTGAAAAAGGATGAGAGACTGTCATATATCTAAGTCCACCAAACAAATTAAAGCTTGAATATTGACATAACTTTACGTTTGATAATGACATGTCAGGTGAAAATCCAAGTGAGATCGTAGTTAGTCGAAGCCAAATGGTTCCACCAAAGCCACACACCGATGATGGAGGAGTACATGCCCGCTGCCTTAACAAGCATCGACACTGAATTGACATTTGTGACAATGTTTTCTAGGATAGGAGATCTTGTAACAATAGATGCTCTTGACTGGTTATTATTCAGCAACGCCAACATAGTAAAGGCTTCGCAAGTAGTCGCTCGGCTCATGAATGACATTGCTGGACACAAGGTATACATAAGCTACACTAGTTAACAACATCAATTTATCTGAATTCTGTTTTATAGGTTTATCAAGAAAAGAAAAAATAACTCCCGCGAGATTTTTTTTTTTCCTTAATAGTGTGAGAAAGAGAGAGGTCATGTGGCATCTTCGGTGGAGTGTTTCATTAAACAATATAGGTTTACTCAGGAAGAGGCGAAGGAGGAACTTCGTAAACAGTGGTCAATACGTGGAAGGACATGAATGAAGACTTGTGCCATCCGACTATCGTCCCTATGGAACTCCTCGTGCTAATGATCAATCTTTCGCGATCCACGCATGCGGTGTATGAAGATGAAACGGATCACTACGTTAATGCTTGGACCAATTTCAAAGAGTTTGTGACTTGTCTGCTCGTCAATCCATTGCTAATGTTGGGTTGGAAGAACAAGATTTAAGTACTGAACCAACATCGATCACTACGTTAATGCTCATCAATCCATTGCAGGTTTTGTGGTCATTTTCATATTTGCAAGCACTCTTGAATTATATAGCTCTCTTCATCAAGTTCAAGTTGAGAGCAAAGGCCCTTAAATTGTGTACTTCTATATTTTAAATTACAACGGGTTGCTTGAATTAAGAATATGATTGAGTCATAAAAGGGGTTAGAACCAAACTGAAAAAACCAAACCAAATTGAAATTTTGTACATTTTCTGTACGGGTTATTATGGTTCGGTTAGTGAACTATAACCGAAATTCTGAAACAAAAATTGAATGCCCAATTTAAAACTCTCTCTTATTTTCTTTTTCTTTTTTTGTCCTAATCCTCTTAAAATTGCCCTTAACAGTTAACACTAATCTTAACCTCTTTTCCTATCCCGAAAATTGAAACTCCGAAATGATTTTTGTATTTGGTTTGTTACAACTACTTGTCCCATCGATTCACTTCAGTTTTCTAGAAAATCCATATGGAACTGAACAGTTGGTACCCATAATTATAATACGCCATCCAATAATCACATCATATGTTTATTCTTTGCATTATTTCACAGGAATACGGGTAAACCTAGAATTAAACCTAACGAAGCGCATCTATTTTCCTACTCCTAGAGTATTGACTGTTCTTTCTGCCGTGACTGGTACAGACATCTTCAGCAAGTTCAAGGACGAAAATGGGAACTTCGGTGAAAAGCAGGTGGCTGGCCCCCAGGGACTGTTAAGTTTGTATCAAGTCGGCCATTTGCGGGTTCATCGAGGACATCTTCCACGTGAAGCGCTCGAGTATTATGGGCTATTTCCCTCTACTGTGGTTTGTACAGACACCTTCAACAAGTTCCAAGGACGAAAGTAGGGAACATCGATGAAGAGGATTTGGCTAAGTCCGTAGGAGCCAGCCATTTGCGCGTTCATCAAGAAGGTATTCTCGACGTGGTGCTCGGAGTCTTATTGACTGTCCTTCTGTCGTGGTGTCCAGACACCTTCAAAAAATTCAAGGATGAACATGGGAACTTCGATGCAAAGCATGTTGCGGGCAAGGCGACCCTCGTCCAACCAATAAGGAAAAAAAGAAAAATAAAAATTCAGATTTCTTTTGTAAAAAACTACAAAAATTATCCATAGTGATTTAGCAATATAGATTTTTTAAAAATTCATAAGAAACAAGTTTTCCTAAATTGCACCGAATATGAAAGTATTTTAGCAATATCCATCGGGTTAGATCGAGTTTGTGTTGAAAATTTTACATTACAATAATGGTTTATAAATGGGTTATATGTGTCAGTTTGGGTCATATCATAAATGATCTGATCCATCTATTTCACTAGTCTAATTTTTTTTTGTTTGATCAAGACATTGATATACTTTGAGCTAATAACTTTTCATTAGTAATTTGGGCTTAAGTCCATAAATAGTTACTGTTATATATACTCTTTTTACTCAAGTGATGTAATAAGAGGTGAAATGTGCTAATTATGGTAGAATCCTATGTTGGATCTAGCCTAAACCTTATGTCAATTTTTCTTCCTCGCTTTTATGCCTTTCTCCATTGTGATTGGGCGTCAAATCCTAATAACCATTGATGGCAAGATCCTAAACAATAAATCAATAATAGAATAAATTTGTTCATTAATTATTTTTTTTAATATTCTGCTTGAATCTGTCCTTGATGAATGACTAATTTATTTTTGTAGAATGAGTTTGGGTAACAACTTCTTGTTGGAAGAGAACGTTGGCAGGTAAAGAGAAATCAACAATGTTGAGTGATGTAGCATTGGTTGGGTTGAGCATAGGGGTATGTAAAAATTTCTCCCCAAATATGACTCAATGAGAACGAGAAGCAACAACTGGGTAATACAATTATTTTTTTTTCATTTATAAGTTTCATCTTTTTGAAGAAAAGATTTGGTCCAATGTCTTTTTTTTATGTGAAATGATCCTGCACCAGAAATTGTTTTAAGCTATTTTCCAAGCCGGCGATCACATGTGATTCCTTTCTTTTTCATTTGCAAAGTAACTATTATCAACTTGCGCCATTGGGATGGAGAAGATCAACTGATTAGGCATATAATAAAAACATTGAGTCCATAGTAATAACATAAAAGAATTCTTTTCTTTATTGATAGTCGTAGGGACGTAGTCAACCTAACAGAAGAAGAAAAACAAGTTTTTTTTTTTGGTAAGGAGAAGAAAAACAAGTGTTGATTGCTCCTTACCAAAAAAAAAAAAAACAAGTGTTGATTGCTTACTTATACTGGAGCCAATTGCATTTTCTTGACCATTGAAGGACTCTACAAAATGAAGATGGGTTGTCAAGAATATGGAAGAGATAGGATGAATAGTTGATCAAATCTAGCATGGATAGTTCTGATGGATCTCTCAGGGTTTCCTCATTTGAGATCCCCGAGAAAGAGGTCAAGTTAGTCTTTGTGAATAACTTGATGCACTATCTCTCTTATAATTGAACAAAATGCGGCAAAAGAAAAGAAAATCTATGAATCGACCCCATCATCTCCACTTCATCAGTATTCTTTGAAATTTCTAGAAGAGTTTGCTGCCTCTTTTTTTCGTCGGAAGAAGAGGTGCTCTTTGGATAACGATGAAAGTTGTCAAACTCTGGACCGACGTTGATTTGAAAAGTTGTGATGGTTAGCGTTATCTCTGGCATATAATAAAAAAAGGGAAATAAGCTTCCAATATCATCTGGTCAAACACAACCTTCAGAGACATATATAAAAGGAAAATTCTCTGTCCTCTTCGGTCAAACCTGCAGATTTGGGTCTGACTTTCTTTAAGTATTTATTATTGAGGTTTGTGTCTTTTCCTTTTATGGCTGGTCCGAAGAAGTCAAAGAATGAATAATAAAGATTTGGAGAGCCGTTCATCTATGTGTGAGCGCGCGCTGAAATGCGAAGAAGCCGCACGGTGAAAGAACAGTCGTGCGAAAGGGAAAAGGAAACGATGGGCTTGAACACTCAGATTTGTGCCATGAGATTTACGTCCAATTGAGCTATTTATTTATAAATATTTTGGATTTGGGTGTAATCTAAGTATGGAAAACACTCAAGCATGTGATTGATTGTAACTCTGATTCCCAAATTATTGATGAATTTTTGCTGTCGACTCTCCCCTTGAAGTCCGTACCAATAGTCAGACAGAACTAAGTAAATCTCTAGTGTTCTTCTTGTTCTTTGTTGTAATTTTTACCAGCGATTTCACGTTGATTTAAATTGCAATGTCTTGTTAGTTTTCGCAATAATATTACAACATGAATTAAGAAAATACTCTGAATGAATTTAACTTTTTTTTTTTTCAGTTTCCAAAGTAAATTCTCGTCAACTAGGGCCATCCGATTTAACACTTTAAATAATTAATCAAATCTTTTAGATTAAATTAGTTGGGTCTAAAATAAGAATATCGAATTCATCAACTAACGTCGTTCTCTTGTAACCTTTTAGAAGTAATTCATCCAATTTTTTACATCAAATTAGTTAGGTTTAAAACAATAATATCCATTTTATATGATCTTCTATGAGTATCAAACTATCCCGCGTCACTACCCATTATATTATTTCTTTCATGGTTTTATTCTATAAGCCCTTTTTCTTGAGAATACAATATTGCTGTAGCTAAAATCCAGCCATAACAACCCCCCTTGTTTGTACTACAAAGTCAAACTTCCTCCCTAAATTCAATACTCTGTCAATCTCTTTTTAATGCGAATTGATCCAGCACTTCAATTGTTTTGTGCTATTTTCCAAACCGGTGATGGCCTGATTCTTTGGTTCATAAAAATAAACTATACAACTCTCTAAACTGGACTCTTCTCCGTCTCAAGAGCGTACTGTGGCATTGTTGCAGCGGAAATGCCGTCAATCCATGCGGGCAACACGTGTCAAGCAGATCACCGGTACAAGTTGTATTTTATTGGGATTGACGAAATAGTCTAGATGAATTTTACTTCTTCTTTTTCCGGTTTCCGGAGTAAAATTATTAAAATGGGTCATTCGGACGTAATTCATTAGAGGTAAATTTATCTAATTTTTTAGATCGGCTGGTTAGGTATAAGATGAAAATATTGCGTCCATACTAAACTAGATAATGACAGAAAAGATTTCTCTTGTTTATTGTGTAGTCATAGGGATGTTGACAACCTAATCTAAGAAGAAAAATGAGTCTTGATCGCTAACTCATACTAGATCCGGTAGCATTATATTGGGGTTAAGAGAATAGGCCAAATGAATTTGACTTTCTTTTCTTAGTTTCTAAAGTAACTCCCATAGGCTAATGCCATTTAATTGTTTAGCTTAAATTGATGAGCTCTAAAATAAGAATATTGAGTGCATTAACTAGTGCTATTTCACCGTAACATTTTAGGAGCAATTCATCTAATTTTTTAGATCAATTTAAAAGGATATTCTCGTTTAAATTGATCTAAAAAATTAGATGAATTGCTCCTAAAATGTTACGGTGAAATAGCACTAGTTAATGCACTCAATATTCTTATTTTAGAGCTCATCAATTTAAGCTAAACAATTAAATGGCATTAGCCTATGGGAGTTACTTTAGAAACTAAGAAAAGAAAGTCAAATTCATTTGGCCTATTCTCTTAACCCCAATATAATGCTACCGGATCTAGTATGAGTTAGCGATCAAGACTCATTTTTCTTCTTAGATTAGGTTGTCAACATCCCTATGACTACACAATAAACAAGAGAAATCTTTTCTGTCATTATCTAGTTTAGTATGGACGCAATATTTTCATCTTATACCTAACCAGCCGATCTAAAAAATTAGATAAATTTACCTCTAATGAATTACGTCCGAATGACCCATTTTAATAATTTTACTCCGGAAACCGGAAAAGAAGAAGTAAAATTCATCTAGACTATTTCGTCAATCCCAATAAAATACAACTTGTACCGGTGATCTGCTTGACACGTGTTGCCCGCATGGATTGACGGCATTTCCGCTGCAACAATGCCACAGTACGCTCTTGAGACGGAGAAGAGTCCAGTTTAGAGAGTTGTATAGTTTATTTTTATGAACCAAAGAATCAGGCCATCACCGGTTTGGAAAATAGCACAAAACAATTGAAGTGCTGGATCAATTCGCATTAAAAAGAGATTGACAGAGTATTGAATTTAGGGAGGAAGTTTGACTTTGTAGTACAACAAGGGGGGGTTGTTATGGCTGGATTTTAGCTACAGCAATATTGTATTCTCAAGAAAAAGGGCTTATAGAATAAAACCATGAAGAAATAATATAATGGGTAGTGACGCGGGATAGTTTGATACTCATAGAAGATCATATAAAATGGATATTATTGTTTTAAACCTAACTAATTTGATGTAAAAAATTGGATGAATTACTTCTAAAAGGTTACAAGAGAACGACGTTAGTTGATGAATTCGATATTCTTATTTTAGACCCAACTAATTTAATCTAAAAGATTTGATTAATTATTTAAAGTGTTAAATCGGATGGCCCTAGTTGACGAGAATTTACTTTGGAAACTGAAAAAAAAAAAGTTAAATTCATTCAGAGTATTTTCTTAATTCATGTTGTAATATTATTGCGAAAACTAACAAGACATTGCAATTTAAATCAACGTGAAATCGCTGGTAAAAATTACAACAAAGAACAAGAAGAACACTAGAGATTTACTTAGTTCTGTCTGACTATTGGTACGGACTTCAAGGGGAGAGTCGACAGCAAAAATTCATCAATAATTTGGGAATCAGAGTTACAATCAATCACATGCTTGAGTGTTTTTCCATACTTAGATTACACCCAAATCCAAAATATTTATAAATAAATAGCTCAATTGGACGTAAATCTCATGGCACAAATCTGAGTGTTCAAGCCCATCGTTTCCTTTTCCCTTTCGCACGACTGTTCTTTCACCGTGCGGCTTCTTCGCATTTCAGCGCGCGCTCACACATAGATGAACGGCTCTCCAAATCTTTATTATTCATTCTTTGACTTCTTCGGACCAGCCATAAAAGGAAAAGACACAAACCTCAATAATAAATACTTAAAGAAAGTCAGACCCAAATCTGCAGGTTTGACCGAAGAGGACAGAGAATTTTCCTTTTATATATGTCTCTGAAGGTTGTGTTTGACCAGATGATATTGGAAGCTTATTTCCCTTTTTTTATTATATGCCAGAGATAACGCTAACCATCACAACTTTTCAAATCAACGTCGGTCCAGAGTTTGACAACTTTCATCGTTATCCAAAGAGCACCTCTTCTTCCGACGAAAAAAAGAGGCAGCAAACTCTTCTAGAAATTTCAAAGAATACTGATGAAGTGGAGATGATGGGGTCGATTCATAGATTTTCTTTTCTTTTGCCGCATTTTGTTCAATTATAAGAGAGATAGTGCATCAAGTTATTCACAAAGACTAACTTGACCTCTTTCTCGGGGATCTCAAATGAGGAAACCCTGAGAGATCCATCAGAACTATCCATGCTAGATTTGATCAACTATTCATCCTATCTCTTCCATATTCTTGACAACCCATCTTCATTTTGTAGAGTCCTTCAATGGTCAAGAAAATGCAATTGGCTCCAGTATAAGTAAGCAATCAACACTTGTTTTTTTTTTTTTTGGTAAGGAGCAATCAACACTTGTTTTTCTTCTCCTTACCAAAAAAAAACTTGTTTTTCTTCTTCTGTTAGGTTGACTACGTCCCTACGACTATCAATAAAGAAAAGAATTCTTTTATGTTATTACTATGGACTCAATGTTTTTATTATATGCCTAATCAGTTTGATCTTCTCCATCCCAATGGCGCAAGTTGATAATAGTTACTTTGCAAATGAAAAAGAAAGGAATCACATGTGATCGCCGGCTTGGAAAATAGCTTAAAACAATTTCTGGTGCAGGATCATTTCACATAAAAAAGACATTGGACCAAATCTTTTCTTCAAAAAGATGAAACTTATAAATGAAAAAAAAAATAATTGTATTACCCAGTTGTTGCTTCTCGTTCTCATTGAGTCATATTTGGGGAGAAATTTTTACATACCCCTATGCTCAACCCAACCAATGCTACATCACTCAACATTGTTGATTTCTCTTTACCTGCCAACGTTCTCTTCCAACAAGAAGTTGTTACCCAAACTCATTCTACAAAATAAATTAGTCATTCATCAAGGACAGATTCAAGCAGAATATTAAAAAAAATAATTAATGAACAAATTTATTCTATTATTGATTTATTGTTTAGGATCTTGCCATCAATGGTTATTAGGATTTGACGCCCAATCACAATGGAGAAAGGCATAAAAGCGAGGAAGAAAAATTGACATAAGGTTTAGGCTAGATCCAACATAGGATTCTACCATAATTAGCACATTTCACCTCTTATTACATCACTTGAGTAAAAAGAGTATATATAACAGTAACTATTTATGGACTTAAGCCCAAATTACTAATGAAAAGTTATTAGCTCAAGTATATCAATGTCTTGATCAAACAAAAAAAAATTAGACTAGTGAAATAGATGGATCAGATCATTTATGATATGACCCAAACTGACACATATAACCCATTTATAAACCATTATTGTAATGTAAAATTTTCAACACAAACTCGATCTAACCCGATGGATATTGCTAAAATACTTTCATATTCGGTGCAATTTAGGAAAACTTGTTTCTTATGAATTTTTTAAAAATCTATATTGCTAAATCACTATGGATAATTTTTGTAGTTTTTTACAAAAGAAATCTGAATTTTTTATTTTTCTTTTTTTCCTTATTGGTTGGACGAGGGTCGCCTTGCCCGCAACATGCTTTGCATCGAAGTTCCCATGTTCATCCTTGAATTTTTTTGAAGGTGTCTGGACACCACGACAGAAGGACAGTCAATAAGACTCCGAGCACCACGTCGAGAATACCTTCTTGATGAACGCGCAAATGGCTGGCTCCTACGGACTTAGCCAAATCCTCTTCATCGATGTTCCCTACTTTCGTCCTTGGAACTTGTTGAAGGTGTCTGTACAAACCACAGTAGAGGGAAATAGCCCATAATACTCGAGCGCTTCACGTGGAAGATGTCCTCGATGAACCCGCAAATGGCCGACTTGATACAAACTTAACAGTCCCTGGGGGCCAGCCACCTGCTTTTCACCGAAGTTCCCATTTTCGTCCTTGAACTTGCTGAAGATGTCTGTACCAGTCACGGCAGAAAGAACAGTCAATACTCTAGGAGTAGGAAAATAGATGCGCTTCGTTAGGTTTAATTCTAGGTTTACCCGTATTCCTGTGAAATAATGCAAAGAATAAACATATGATGTGATTTTGGATGGCGTATTATAATTATGGGTACCAACTGTTCAGTTCCATATGGATTTTCTAGAAAACTGAAGTGAATCGATGGGACAAGTAGTTGTAACAAACCAAATACAAAAATCATTTCGGAGTTTCAATTTTCGGGATAGGAAAAGAGGTTAAGATTAGTGTTAACTGTTAAGGGCAATTTTAAGAGGATTAGGACAAAAAAAGAAAAAGAAAATAAGAGAGAGTTTTAAATTGGGCATTCAATTTTTGTTTCAGAATTTCGGTTATAGTTCACTAACCGAACCATAATAACCGTACAGAAAATGTACAAAATTTCAATTTGGTTTGGTTTTTTCAGTTTGGTTCTAACCCCTTTTATGACTCAATCATATTCTTAATTCAAGCAACCCGTTGTAATTTAAAATATAGAAGTACACAATTTAAGGGCCTTTGCTCTCAACTTGAACTTGATGAAGAGAGCTATATAATTCAAGAGTGCTTGCAAATATGAAAATGACCACAAAACCTGCAATGGATTGATGAGCATTAACGTAGTGATCGATGTTGGTTCAGTACTTAAATCTTGTTCTTCCAACCCAACATTAGCAATGGATTGACGAGCAGACAAGTCACAAACTCTTTGAAATTGGTCCAGCATTAACGTAGTGATCCGTTTCATCTTCATACACCGCATGCGTGGATCGCGAAAGATTGATCATTAGCACGAGGAGTTCCATAGGGACGATAGTCGGATGGCACAAGTCTTCATTCATGTCCTTCCACGTATTGACCACTGTTTACGAAGTTCCTCCTTCGCCTCTTCCTGAGTAAACCTATATTGTTTAATGAAACACTCCACCGAAGATGCCACATGACCTCTCTCTTTCTCACACTATTAAGGAAAAAAAAAAATCTCGCGGGAGTTATTTTTTCTTTTCTTGATAAACCTATAAAACAGAATTCAGATAAATTGATGTTGTTAACTAGTGTAGCTTATGTATACCTTGTGTCCAGCAATGTCATTCATGAGCCGAGCGACTACTTGCGAAGCCTTTACTATGTTGGCGTTGCTGAATAATAACCAGTCAAGAGCATCTATTGTTACAAGATCTCCTATTCCTAGAAACATTGTCACAAATGTCAATTCAGTGTCGATGCTTGTTAAGGCAGCGGGCATGTACTCCTCCATCATCGGTGTGTGGCTTTGGTGGAACCATTTGGCTTCGACTAACTACGATCTCACTTGGATTTTCACCTGACATGTCATTATCAAACGTAAAGTTATGTCAATATTCAAGCTTTAATTTGTTTGGTGGACTTAGATATATGACAGTCTCTCATCCTTTTTCAAGTGGACTGAGAAAAAATCGCATGTGAATGATTAATATCGAAGGCTTACAGCTTCTTTAGCATAGAACAGGCGGTATGATCTTCCTTTTCTGGTCAATTCCTAGCCAATTTCATCATAAAAACCAAGAAGTTTCTCGTAAAACACTTCCATGCACTTTTGCAATCCTTCTTTGGCATTGAATTCCCACCTGTGTTCAAGTTCAGAAAATATAAAACTTGACCCTAATCAACAATTGATCACATTAGACCCAAAAAAAAAAAAGAGACAATTGATCACATTATAATAAGTAAGCTTAGAATCGGTAATATGAGAAAAGCCTCTGAGTGCCGACTATACCTTTCATTGTTTCCATGAGTGTTTTTGGTTCTTTCAATGTGCCATAGACATAGTAGATATAGTCGAGAATGGCAAGAAGGACCAGCATTTTGGTTACTATTTCTCTAGCGGTCTCATACTCCCGCCCGACATAAACTCCTAACATCCAGACCTACAGCTCCACAAGCCTTTCTCTCTAGCAAATGGGAACTCCCTCTATATACTAAATCATTCCACCACCTATAGTTTACCAACAAATCCAGTTTAGGGTAAATGACCGATGATCCAAATAGATCAATAATCCTTGTGATGTACGAATGATTTAGGATAGACTGCAATTACACTAACCTACGGCGATTTGGCGTTTTTTAGGACATCTAGCTACTTCAGACAAGCTATCATGAAGTTAACCTTGTAACGTCACTGAGTTCCTTCTAGTGTTGCTCTTGCAATGAGTTGAAATCGAGCATAGCCAATGAAGCAGGACTTCATTATGCGAAGGCTCCTCTTTGTAGAATTGAATGTAACGCCTCACCTCTAGCCTTGGCAAAACCTTGTGGATTAGCTGTTGTAGTGCGTGATTCACTTGTTTTTCGAGATTAGGGCTTGCGTTTTTGTTGTCAATTCATTCAAGGTGGGTTATGGTAAAAGTGAGTGCATCATCGTGATAACTTAGATGGCAAGCTTCAAATAGACTTAGCAATCCTTGCACGTCAACAATGATTGATTTGTCGACATTCCCTTCACTGTACTTGAACCTGTAAAAGATTTCTGTATGGCCAAACGAATTGTGGGAGAAGATGCTATTGTGAGAGGTAGTGAAAAGCATCATGTTCGATAGCTAGATCAATTGGAACGATGGAAAAAGTACATTAAACCTATTAAACAATATTGTTTTGCTTTGTGTCAAGCCATCAACATAAACAAATCAAGTGTTTACTTCAACGGTGGCTGTCCTCAAGAATTGAGAAAATAAGATCAAGAGTATCTCACAACCTTCATGTATTCTTAATCTAAATACTGTAATACTCAGAGCTTCTCATCCAAGTTAGAGAGTCTTAGACAGGAAATCTATTGACTCAAGAATCATCACTGTGTTGTAACCTCTGGGATATTCATTAGTGGAATCTAGCCGCTTGGATGTCAGCGTGAAGGGGACGTACGCTTAAATAAAGTCAAACCACTATAAACTATCTATGCATATTCTCTATCACTTAAACTCTTTATTATTATATTGTAATAGTTGAATTGTGTATGCCACTGCC
>JAGVVM010009041.1:0-15681 GCA_019149425.1 Psidium friedrichsthalianum
GGTGGACCCTTCAGTTGAATGGCAGTAACTCATTTGTTAAGTATCTTGGAAGAAAAAAAAAAGACTCGTGTCTTTCTAAAACAAATGTTGTTGATCTGTTCAGATCAGCAAATTTCACAAGAAAGAATGGTATTCCAACGTCATGGCCAAAAAGAAGCCTAACAGTACCCAACCTTTGTTAGTGATTACATAGTGCTATGGTGAAACATACACTATTCACTGCGATACATTAAACCATGAGTTCTCTTTCATTTCCAATGTGTAATAGTAACGATTGACAAAGTCATTCCGTATGCTTGGATGTTTCTCCTCTCCAGCGACTTATTTAAAACGAATTTATTTCGTGCAGATCATATTTACAATGTTGGCGAACCCCATCTCTAGAATAACAGAGACAATTGACACTTTTCCCTCGTCAGGTTCGTGCTCATTGTGAATTGTCGTTCCACATCCGGCGGGACTCACGGCTGCTCAACAACCTTAAATGTTCATTGCTTATTTTCATTCTAACTAACCCATATAATTCATTAATATCATGTGGTTGACATTGTCGCAGGCTCCATTTCTGGTTGGATACTCCAATGTAGGATTGCTTTTCCCTAGACACATGCAATTGCAGAGCCAAGCATTATCTCTCATTACCTCTGTGGCTAGGGATTACTACTCCTGTTCTTTATTACAAGCCTCTCGGAATCCATAGCGTACCAGTCACCTGAGCATTCTTAATCACACTCTTGCTTCTTGTCCTGCATCGGCTCTCTCCATTTGACTCGTATCCACTCTTTTATTTGCCTCATAACCTTATTGGGAGGACCACCACTGGGTGTTATAGTAGTTCATGGTGGTCTTCCCAATATAGTAACCACATCCACATAATTCAGAGTTTTTGCAGACTTTGTACATTTTCGTGTGCGTACCTATGTGCTTGTCTTTATTCCTTTTGGAATGCCAATTTCTCAGAGTTCATAAACATAATTATACCATTGACACTCTGCGCAACAAATCTGCAATTATGCATATTATATGGCTAACATCTTTTCATGATTGTGCGTCTACGTGGCCGTTCAGTGGTGGAGTGCCCTGAAAGCGTATCATCTACTTTTCTTGCGTTTTAGCTGCCATGAAATCCAATTTAGCAAATTTTATCATTATCACAAAACAAGGAGCTCTTATGGAGGGTCCATTAGGTCTCAGGTGGGGGGGCTTATAGTGATTCCACGCGGTCTTCCGGGTGCAGAAAAGAAGTGGCAGAGTTCATTGGAAGGCGTGAAGTGGGTACCCAAGGTGATCCTAAAAGTCCTAAGTATCACTACAGTGATTTCTTCATATCCCAGCTCCCAATGGAAGGGACTTGACCTTTTTAACTCTGATGGCAGTGACCCAGAGCTCATCTTTCTCACCGGATGGTGCTAGCAAGGTGTCATGCAAGATCTTAATATACTATTATCCGTGGTGAAGGAGATGGGTAATGTTTTGCCTCATTTTACTTATAGATGTTTCGTTGTTTCTCCCCTTTCCAGTGTTCTGCCTCCTTTCCCAAGCTACTTTCTCTTTTACTTGATCTTAATCTTCTTGTGATTCTCAGTAAATATTGTAGTATGTGATTAGTCAGGGTGCCTGGTTTTTTTCCACTGGAGAAAAATTCTGATTCTTATTTACGCCTCAATTGCCAGGTGTCTAGTGCACAGTCCCACATTACCCCCTCTATTCAGCTGCAATAGCTTTGTTTGGTGGTTCTCTTGTCACATATTATTGGAGGAGACAGCAAATTGGGGTCTTGATGTAAATGATCTTCGGCAATCGGTTTCACGGGCCGTGCGAATGGGAATTACAGTAAATAATCTTTCTTTTTTTTACTTGAATGTGTGCAAGCTACTGGCATATCTGAGAGGAGCATCACACTTAATCCCGAAACTAAGTGAAATTCATATATTTAAGAACCATGGGCATTTCATGATTCTTTGGTAAATCCACTTTGATTTCTCGATTTACCAATAATGTGGTACCATTTGCATGTGTGCATCAAAAGATACTGAAAAAGTGCAGAACTATGCTGACTGGTGCAGCTAACCAATTTATCTGGCCATCCTATAGGAAAAACACAGTTAAAATCATTTGAAATCCTCAGCTTATTGTAATATTCCATGTCTGTTGTCAATTAAATTACACTAATTGGTGACTTGCTTTAGTAATATGCTGCATTGTTCTCTATCCATATCTAGCTACAATTGTTTGTACTTTGAATGACCAGGGGTGCGAGCAATGGTGATTATAAACCCTGGCAACCCTACAGGCCAGTGTCTCAGCCATGCTAATTTGAAAGAAATTCTCTACTTCTGTATCAGAGAACTTAGTCTTGCTTGGTGACCGAGGTTTATCAACAGAATATCTACCAGATGAGCGTCCTTTTATCAGTGCTAGGAAGGTAGTATTTTTTTGTCTTTAGATTTAGTCTTACTCCTATCAATTCTCTTCAATCATCAAGCTCATATAATATTTTCATTTCCTTTATGCTGGAAGTTTTTGTGGACATGGGACCACCTATTAGCGGGAACTCCAGCTTGTTTCTTTCCACACTGTTTCAAAGGGATACTGGTGTGAATGTGGCAGAGAGTGGATACTTTGAGAGTACTAATATACCACCCAAGGTTTGCTTCTCTAACCACTATGTTGTGTTGAGGGTGGGATCATGACATGGTACTGAACCTATTTACTAGACATGTATGCACATCGGCCTTTCAGATTTATTCTGAACCAAATTTGAGAATGGTGAAGATTTACGATCATAATCTTTTCCTATTAATTCCATGATCTGATCATCTGTATCTGTCAATGTTTACTCCTTCAATATCAGCTATTTCCCACCGGCTACATCTTCTGTTTCCACAGGATCATGCACTTTTGTTATTTTATCGACTTTCCTTATCACGGGTGCTGGTGCTCTTCTCTCACTTTCTATTCATGATTACATGCTGTATGGAGGTCATTTATGATGCATTTAGCGGTGGATTGCTGATGCATTAGTGGTGTCTCAAATTTATACAAGTTGTTTTGTGGCAATTCTTTTCATTTATGTTCCTTTCATGTCTTGACATTGCAGAGTGTTGATGAAATCTACAAGTTGCATCAATATCACTTAGTCCTAATGTGCCTGCCCAGATTTTTGTAAGTTGCAATAATTTCCACTGTAAGCGGTGGTTTATTGACCTAGCTACAATTAATCATCTGTGAAACTGATTTGACACTTTCTGTTTATGATGCCATTCAGATGGGATTGATGGTTAACCCTCTTAAACCTGGAGACATATCATACGACCAGTATGTTCTCGAAAGGTAACGCTCCTAAGACTCCACTGATCATATAATTCTTTTCCTATTGGTGAATGTGCTCTCAGGGAAGGAATTGTTCTCTAGGCTCGAGGGAACCTAGAACAGCAGATTTACGTGCAGAAACTTTTGTTATTTTATTGTACAAGGATTGTGATGGCCTTCCGGTTAATGTTTAAAGCATGTATTTTGCAGCAAAGGGATCCTTGAATCACTGAGGCGACGTGCAAGGATAATGACTGATGGGTTCAACAGCTGCCGAAATGTAGTTTGCAACTTCACAGAAGGTATAAGTTGTTAAATTTTGCTTACAATCTTTTTGATTGCATTCTTCCCAATCTTCCCTCAACTTTAGCAGAATTCCGTCTGTGAGGATTGACACAAAACTTCTTTTAGGTGCCATGTATTCGTTCCCACAAATTCGTTTGCCACCGAGAGCCATACAGGCTGCTAAACAAGCTGGAAAAGTCCCCGATGTTTTCTACTGTCTCAAGCTATTGGAAGCGACCGGCATTTCCACTGTCCCCGGTTCAGGATTCGGGCAGAAGGAAGGTAAAATATTCATCGACTCATACCCTTTTCTGCAAAATCTTCCTCGTCTAACTAATGCTTGATTTCTGTTCTCATTTACCCAGCACGCCTTCTTTCAGGGTTTTGCATATACGAAAAATTTTCCGAGTTAGTGAAAGGACCTTTCTTTCACCACACATTGCTCTTTTTTGCGAAGATAATGCACATTTTCCTGCAACATCTCAGACAGAGACCGAGCTAATTCATCATCCTTTGCCTGTAGGGTCTTCCATTTGAGAACGACCATCTTGCCTTCTGAGGAGGAAATGCCAGAGATAATGGCGAGTTTTCAAGAAATTCAACGACGAGTTCATGGAGCAATATGAAGACCATCGGGGTTATTCCAGGATGTAGAAGGATGCTGTAGGTCTGCAACAATCTGTAACATAATCTCCTCCAATGGTACAAAGACAGAACCGAAACCGAAACCGACTTGGATTCTCACGATCTTTTTCATCCTGATTTAGCCTACGAACGTATTGTTATTGAATACTTCCCCGTACTTCCGATTTATCCTTTGTTCGTGCTTCAGATGTGTGTATAACGTTCTCTTTCCGACCATTCTGGCTTTGATCCATGTGTGGAATTGCACTCGACCTTCAATGACAACTTGATGCTTGGTGAATCTGAAGAACTTAGATTGAACGATGCTAGCCTAGCATTGCTAGCTATACTTAAGCAAGTGCCGGGTACTTTATAGAGGTGGCCACGGGCCGGTTCGTTGCGAACTGGAACCGGCCCGTGTGGCACGGTTGGTTCCGGATTACAAATTTTGCGAACCGGCGGTTCCGGGTCGATTCCGAACCGGCACCGCCCCAAACGGCTATATAGCTGTTTATATTTTTTTTTAAAATTATTAAATAATTTTATTTTTTCTTTAATTTATTAAATAATCATAACTATTATAAATACCATCTTCACCTTTCATTTTTCCTCACAATTTTTCTCAAATTCTCTCAAATACTCTCAAATTCACTCAATTTAGTCAGTTTTCTTCCGCTCAATTCTCTCAAAAAATGACTAGTGGAAGAGGAAAGAGTTCGATAACTCCGGAAGAATCCAATTATTCTCATAATCCTCGTGAGTATGCACATTGGGGATGCGATGACGAAGATGATATTAATGTTATTCCTAATGTCGAGCACATCCCGACGCAAGAAAGTCTACATCCAACAATCATACCGAAGAAGCGTCAACAACAAAAGAAATAAGTCAAGGGGGTGCATTCATCATATGACAACACTTCACCAACAACATTTAGAAGGAAACGACTACAACCTCACATGTAAGCATTGTAAAAAAATATAAAGATTTACAAGTGGAAGCGGCTATGAAACATATCGACGACATCTGGTGTCAAAACATCCAACAGAATTCGGGATCGACACGAGACAACAACAAATTCTCAAGTTTGTCGATTCTAGCACTTCTCATTTGTTTCGTTACGATAGAAATAATAATGAGCAAAAATTAGCTAAATTTGCTGCCGTTGACATTTATCGTTTAATTTTAGCGAAAATTTTGGTTTTAATACTTTTATACAAAGTGCATGTACTCCACAAGCAAAACTTGTTCGAAAAATACGCTTAAACGCCAATGTTTAAACTTTATAAAAAAAGAAAAGAAGATTTGAGAAATTTTTTTGCATTTTTCAATAGACGTGTGCATATAGGTAGTGGCATTTGGAGTGATCCTTAGTAAACTCATTATTATATGGGTATTACATGTCAATGGATAGACGATGATTGGAACATTCAAAAAAGAATTATTACATTTCGAGTTTTTGATGAAACGCATACGGCACATAATATTATAGAATAATTAAGCAAATTTTAGAAGAATATTTATTGGTTTAATAAATTTTTTTCAATTGGTTTTAATAATGTCTCGGCAAATACTGCTTCCATTCGCGAGTTAGAAATGATTTGTAAATCCGCTTTTGGTGGAAATTTTTTTCACATTAGATGTGCTTGCCATGTTTTAAATTTATGCGTATAAAATGGTTTACGAACTTTTGAAAATTCTCTTCGTCCAATAAAAACAACAATTCAATAGTTATGGAAGCATCCTCAAGTTATGAGAGACTGGGGTAGATTTTGTAAACAAAATAGAAGAATCAAAAAAATTTCCAAGAGATGTTCCAAATCCTTGGAATTCTACATACGAGTTGCTTAATCAATCTTTTCCATATAAAGATTTATTATGTACATTTTTTATGAATCATGTTTCTCAAAATAATTTATACCCACAAGAGTGGGATATTTACAAAAGAATTTTAGATTTGTTAAAAGTTTTTAATAATGCAACTTATACTTTATCCGGTGTTTATTATCCTACTACACATTTATTTTTAATAGAGTGTGTAAATATTGCTGGTATTTTTGAAGAAAATGAAGACGATAATCAATTAGGTTCGACTATTATAGCAATGCGAACGAAATGGTTGCAATATTATATCAAAATTCCTAATATTTATTTGGTTGCTTGTGTTTTGGATCCACGTCCGAAATGGATAGCTTATTTGATGATTTGAATTCATACTATAAGTGTTTACATTTGACTGAAACTGTGAATATTAGAGATATAAAAAAAGAAGTTAAAATATAATAGTAAAATTGTATAATGATTTTTGTAATAGATATAATATAGTTGATGATAGTAGAACTTCTTCTCAAGCTAGCGACATGTAAGGCAAGCACCTAGGTAGATGGTCTAGAAATCTAATAAAAAGGCAAAAAAGATAAAAGGGAATAATGGGAAATATTTTTGAAGTAGAAATTTATTTAACTACTGTATTTGAGTTTCCTCAATCAGAAGGCATGGATTTTCAAATTCTACAGTGGTGGAATAGTCATTCAACTCAATTTCCAGTACTAGCTCACATTGCAAAAGAGATTTTAGCAACCCCTTGCTCAACAGTTGCGGTTGAACAAGCATTTAGTGCTAGAGGTAATATTTTGGATGATCGACGTTCAAGATTATCTTCGGATTCGGTTAAGGCTCAAGCTTATGTCGATGATTGGACAAAGGCTGCATATCGACAATAAGAGATGGATCGCAACAACAAATCCGAATTCTTCAATGACGAGATACCACCGCCATGGGTACCACTGCCACGGGTAGCGACGATTGACGATGAGATAAGTATAGGGTTATCAAAGATAAAAGAACTACATGGGCTTTGATTCTTCTATCCCCAAGAAGAAATGTAAGCGCTTAATGATAATTCATTAAGTTTAAGCCCTTTCCTCCCTCCCATTTTTTCCCCCCGATCCCCAAATTTGATTACAATTTTTATTTAAAAATTTATTATTTCATAATTTATTATTTTTTATTTAATAATTCATTATTTAAATTTTTTTATTTCGTAAAATTTTATTTGAAAATCGGTTTGAACCGAAATCGGCCCTTGAACCGGCTTGAACCGCCAGTTCATGAACTGGAACCGGAACCGCCTTAAAGGTTCCGATTCCGGTTCATGATAGGTTATGAACGGAAACCGGCCCAGTTCCAAACCGTGGCCACCCCTAGTCCTATGTGAAGACACTCGGGTTCTTTTCGGTATTGTCTTTTGATGAACTACATCGTGATGAACTACATTCGTGTATATGGCATGGGCGAGTGTTGCGACCCTCTCGACGGGGGACATTATTAGATGCTTGATCCGAATGTGGGTTAATAGATTACTAAGTAAGTGCGAATGCGCACAATTCCTCTCATGAGGTGTCGCTCATCCTTGGCTAGGGTTTTTCTAAAACTTTACTAATCACAACTTGGTTTTGGCTCAATTAATTGTGAATTTTTTAGGTCGCCTCTTACTTATTGGAGTTCTAATTAGAGATTTACTAAAAGGTGGGAAGACAGTGTACTTTCCATAATCACAAATTTGGTTTCATGGATTTGATTAATATATAACTCGAAAAGATGCATCTGCTTGCGTCACTAAAGGTGTATAAAATTTAAGCGTTAATACCACGAAAAATCATAAATTGATACATACGTGATAAATTTACCTCAAACTTTAGTACACTTGTGATAAATTTATCTTTCGCTGGTTGTCGTTAAATTTTACCATCAAATTGTTGAGTTAGATGACATATAGTTGACAAGTGTATTAGTTTAGAGTTTTTACATTCATTTGTCACATATGTATTAATTTGAAATTTTCATGGTATTAACATAATTTAACGGAAACTAATTGATGATAAATTTATCAGAGGCATACCGGTTCAGGTTTTTGGTGGTTGAAAAATTAGTTTGTATTAAATTTGTCATATGTGTACTAGTTTGAGATTTCCTATCATTGACTAGTACTATAAATACTAGGGAGAGAGAATATTGTGGAGTCATCTAGAAAGTTTATGAAAATGGATCATTTTTTCACAGTTATCTTAGATGAATTATGGGATTGTCAGGAATATTCTTTCAAGATAGAAACTGATCAACTGTACAATTAATGCGTATTGACTAATTTTAAATATAAATGATTAGTACATCTCCATGTTATCAAGAATGGGATAACCTAAATACGAAAGTGGAACTAAAACAAGATTCGAATAATTTGAGAGAAAATGAGAGAAATGACTTGGAAAGATTAAGGTATGATATATATATATATATGTTGAAAAGGTATAATATTGTTAGAATGCTTATGATGAAAAAGAAAGGAAAAGAATGCAGTATGATATAAAAAATAATTTATCTAATTAAAAATAAATGTAAATGAGGGATTTAAAATGTACAAAAAATAGTAACAAAAAAAAACTTATGATTTTTCCTTATCCTCTAATTCTTTCCCTCATCAAAATAATATTGTGTTTTTGAAATCAATCTCTCTTCATTCCTACTCCCTCCTATCAAACTAAATATCGATTTTTCTCACACAAAAAAAAAAAAGAAACTAAATGTCCGAGATAAATAATTATTTAAGCCAAGAAAAATGTAATCGAAATAATTGTAGGCATACAAGAACCACAAGTTTTTTTGGAAGCGCTTATTTGCTTACGATTTTTCTTGGTCAGTTATTTGTTTACGATTTAGTGGGAGGAAAAGTCTTTTTTTTTTCCTCCTCCTATTTGTTTACGATTCAGCAAGAGGAAATTTTTTTTTATTTGTTTTCCCACCAAAATAAAAAAAAATTATATAAATTTAAATAAAATATGAAAAAATATGTGTGAAACCATGCGTTAATATGCCTTCTTTCTTGAAAATTTCAAGTATCACAGATTTTGGGGAAAACAAACCAAAGTAGATAAGCCGGACTATTCAAATTAATACAAAAAATGATCATGTCTGAATATACCCTTTTTTTTTTTCGCTTGATTTGGAATTTGTAACGAGCACATTTTCACTCTTTTATATAACACACATATTACTTTTCCAATAATTTTTTTAAAATTAGATAATGAGGATAAATGTACCGAAAGTCCTAAAATTCATCACAAAAGTGCAATTGAGTTTAAACCCTTAAAAAATGGAATCAAATTCTAAAAATTGTCACAGAATACAATTTAATCATAAAATTTCTGAAATGTATAATCAAGTCTTAAAACTTATTACGAAAGTACAATTGAGTCCTAAAAATTTCAAAAAAACGAAATCAACGGAAGGATTTGATTTCACTAATTTGACAAATTTTATGACTTGATTACAATTCTTTAAGTTTTAGGACTTAATTGCACTTTTTTGATAAGTTTTAAAATTTAGTTGAACTTTTTGATAATCTTAGAACTTAATTGTTCTCAATAAGTTTTGGGACTTGTAACACATTTAATATTGATGATCTAAAAAAAATATGGAAGGATAATTTAAGAGTGGTGCTTTTTTTGCTCTTTTTTGGCTAACACACTCCTTGAAATAGTGTCTAGACTATAATATCCTTGTGGGCCCCATTTTTTTGTGTTTCCTTTATTATTTTTTCTTTTTCTTCCCTATCTCTCTTCTCTCTTTGTGTGTCCGTCGTCATCTTCTCGGCCATATTCTTCACTCACACCTCTGACTTGAAGGTTTCATTGGCTACGCAATTCACTTGCTTCTCCGCGTCGCTGCCTGCACAACCTCAACCCACCATCATCTAGACCTTCTTGACTGTCGTCTACTCTGCCGTAAAGGGGCACAAAATCAGCAAGGTATCCCTTGATCCCACTGTGTGCCTAAATGATTTTGAGGACGAAGATCCACTGATGATGATGAACTTGAGAAGCTTAATAAGAGAGAGAGAGAGAGAGAGAGAGAGAGAGAGAGAGAGAGAGAGAGAGTGTGTGTGTACCGGCAGGGAAAGAGGAGGTTTTACCCATATGGATTTGCAAATGGAGGAGTCGTAGCCTGAGAGACGTGACATATTTTTTTTTCTCTTTATCTACTGATCACCAACTCGACGAAGCCTTCAAATATGTTTAATTCGTCGTCAAAGTTGTTGTTGTTGTTGCCATCGACACATTATTGCGGTTGTAGCTACACTTTGCCACCAATTGCTTCTCATTACTTTTCTCGATGAAGTTTTGAGCCATCTTCACCAAGCAGATTGAACTTGGCTCAAACTTAGCCACTCCAATGGGCAATGGGTCGAGGTCGCAAGGGGATAGCGACACGGAGAAGTGAGCAAACGGCGAGGCCAAAGCAGCACTTGGGGTTGGTGGCGCAATGGAGGAGAAGGCATCGAGGAAGAAGACGATAAACATGCAAAGAGAGAGAGAGATAGGGAAAAAAAAAAAGAAAAAAAAATGTAAAACGCAAAATGGAGCCCACATCTAAATTTAATAATTGTCCATGAATATGATGTGCTATAGGATATGATTCATAAGGGATATTATAGTCAAAACACTATTTTAGGAATGCGTTAGCTAAAAAGAGAGTGAAAAAAGCACGATCCCGAAAAAACATCAAATTTAAATGAGCATTCATTATGTCATTCGTTTTGCACAAATTAAGGTATCCATGACCTAAAAAGCTTCAAAACGTTCAACCATAAACAGTCACAGATCTAAAACTCCAGCAAGTTACAACAAAGTATCCAAAGAAGGAAAAAAACAAAACCTAAAATCTAATCTACAGCCAGGACATAATGAGCTCGATGCCACTCATGCAACCAACCGAAGCGGAAAACCGAAAAAAGAAAACTCAGAGATGCGCAGTGAAAGAGAGATTGAGAATGAGCATGACTGAGAGTGAGTGACGAGTGTCCTCAGTGAACATACGAGAGGCCTGACCGAGAGTCTGAGAGTGAGCATCGTGAGCAAGAGAGAGATGTGAGCGAAAAAAGGGGCAATTATGGTTCACTTTTCAATGAGAGTAAATTGCGAAGAATGTGTAATTAATAATTAGGGTTTTTGATTTTTGCAATAATAACAATTATAAGTACTTATATATATATATATATATCTTGATTCGGTTCGGATGGATGGGTCCACACCTGAAACAAGAAATTGGATCGATATTTATCGGCTTGAATTTCTAGAAACTGAGAACCGGCCAGTTTGGTCCCATTTTTTTTGGCTCACCCCTACACGTTTGGGACTTGTTGGGAGTTTCTTGAGTGGAAATGAAGAATAGAGGCTCCATTATTTGGTAAATTTTGACTCAAAGGGAAACACTCCCCAAGGTCAGAAAAATTCTTTGAAAAATGGCCGTCAAATCGGTGCCGGTGTGCCTGGCCGCTGTGCCGGCGAAGAAAGTGCTCAAATTGGGCCAGGGCAGCTTTGCACGTTGGACTGAAGAACGGGGTTGCTTGCGCGCGGCGGGCGGAGCGCTTGGGCACACTGCTACGGAGAATTCGCCGGCCGGTCAAACCCAGAAATCCAAGAACTAATTCCAATAGTTCTACCTCGACATCTGCATAGGACTTAGTTCGAGCCTTTTGATTCGTTCTTGGATCCCCTTTCGATTTCAAAACCTTAGCCGGCCTTGCATGCTTCATTCATATCATTTCCCTGCATCAGCTTGGGTTCACATGACCACTGCACCGTGTCTGCAACGTGCGAGTTGAAGGTCTCCTCTTGCATGTGAGCATCCTTTGATGTCATCCGCACTTCATATAATGTTCTCTCGATACTCAGCTACTTGTCTCCGATTTTTTCGCAAGATTTTCAAAGCCGCTGCGGACATGGATGTCAAATATGTTGGGGAAATTTGATTGCTGAGGAAGATAGTGCGACGCGGATAATTATAAATCCGCTACGCTTTGATGCGTGATGATGATCACTGTTCTTAAGATGTTATTTGCCATCACTATTGTTGTTGTCGGGCTTAGAACAAATATGCTCTCAGAATATACACAAAAGCCGCAGAGAAAAACGGGTTCAATTTCTCAATTTCTCTTTTGGAATTTTACTTTAAATGTGTTATCAAAATTGCGTGTATGGAAAGAGGAGAAGAAAGAGTTAATAGGACAAATTGTGGTTTTGAATAGTTGTGTTGAAAAATGTATGATTTGATGTTTTTTTTTATAGAAAACCAATCAATAGATGTCCTGAAAATAGGTACCTTCCCCACCACTTTTTATGTGAACAATTACTTCATTAAGCTCTGTTCCCCGGGGAAAGAGAGCCCCCCTCTCAGCCTACCAACCCCTCTCCTCCTCTTCCTTTAGATCTCCATGTCCCTCTATTTTTTTTTTTTATTTCTTCGTTAATTTCGTGCGCGAAATGACCGACATTCTCTACGAAAGTAAGCTTTGAAGATCAAAGTGTGAGTACTTTGAAAGAATTTGCTTTTTTCGTATCCACTTGCTCGCTTCGGCTCCGAGTGCTTTGCTCTAGATTATCGAGCTCTCCGCAAGTTTCGAAGATTCTTTTTCTGTATTCAGCAATTGATTTATCTAAAAGTGATTTTGTGATCAACTGGTGTCTTTTTGCTTCTATTCTCTCCCAATTTAGAGTTAGAATAATATTTGGGTACTTTTTCTATCTCGATCTTGAATATATGTTTGGGATTGACAAGGTGTTTTCCGTATATTTTCAACCTATTTGTGTTGTTATATTCCTTATACAGTAATTATACTGAGAATGCCATACTTAGGTGCGTACTGCCTTTTGATAAAGCTGTAGCTACTTGAATTTTTTAGTATGTGCTTATCACTAATAATGATGCAATATTCAATGATCGGCCATTGGTTGGCTTGGATGCTATAACAGCTTCATTTTTGAGGAATGAATGAGTTTATGTAAGTTATACTAAGTTGATTTACTTACTTTGTGAGATTTTTATTTTTATTTTTTGAAGTGATATGCCTATCTTTGATATAAAATGAAGATTTTCCTTTCAACAAAAAAAAAAAAAAATCCAAAAATCCAATAGTCTTTTTTTTTTGTCTAGAAAAAAAACCTATGTATCTAACTTCTTCTTTTTATGACCAATAAGATAGAGAAACTAAATTTTAAATACAAGTACGAATATATGTATCTGACTTCTTTTACTCGTGGCTTCTTGCGCTTTTTTTTATTGGGCTAGTTTTACTCATAAATCTCTTTTTACTCTTAAATTTTCTTTTAACTCCGGCTATAACGATGATTAAGATTATTGTTTATATATAAATAGAGAGAGAAAGAGAAATATGCAGTTAAAAAGAAAGCCTTATTTTTTTTGAGAAAATGATACAGATGATCTCTGAACTTTGATTCAATATGCAATGCGATCCACGAACTTTTAATTTGATCCATAAAATTATGAGTTTTAGACAAATATCTATGAGCTTTTAATTTGTTTAATATCATATCAAACTTTGAAATATATTCAACTTAATCTCTAAAATATAAGAAAAATTCAAATCGTCCTTAAACTTAAATTAATGGAATGACTATATTGAATATCTTCATATAATTAAGAATTAAGTTGAACATGTTTCAAAAGTTCATGAATCATATTGGTCAAATTAAAATTTTAGGGACTTTAATGCATATTAAGTAAAATTTTAAGAATCATATTGATTAAATTAAAAATTCAGAGACCATATTACACGTTAATCATTGTTTAAAATCATTTGGTTTATGATCCCATTTTTTTTTTCCAAAAGGACTTAAATTAAAAAAAACAATAACATCTACGTCTCGTCGTCTACTTCTTTCGAATCTTTCCCACACGGTACGGCCCTTCACCTCACCTGAGTCTCTGCCTCCGGCCCCGATTTCCGCCTCTCTCGTTTTCTGCAGCTCGCCGAGTTGCCGCCGATTACTTCACGTCGCCGGCCCCAGCTCGCCTTTGAATCCTCACCGTCGGTAGCTCTCCATCAACTCAAGGTGATTCTCTCTCCCTGTGTGTGTGGGGAATCTTGGGTTGCACGACTCTTGAAACTTTTGCTCGCGCCTGTCGCTGTGCAATTTTTTTCGTCGGACGACCTGATTTGGCTTCCTATGCCGGTGCTTCACTGCATAATTGACCCTATTTTCAGATTTGTAATGTTTCTGTGACCATATAACTCGAAAAGATCTTAGTATTGTTCTCTTTCGTTAGTATTGCTCTTTCGTTGCGCTTCCAGATTTGTTTCACCTCGAGTTAATGGAGGGAGATAGTTGCAGTTCTTGCGAGGCATTGGTTGAAACTCGGGGTGCCCAGTGGGAGAATGGGAGGAAAGAAGAGGAGAGGGGAGAATCGAGGAGAATCGGGTCAATGTCGCGGTGGATGTGGATCACCATGAGGTTGACCCAGGTGATAGAGTTGAGAATGACGTTGATAAGGTCATCGGGATAAGAAGAAGAGTAAGACAAAAGGGGAGATTCATGGCGATGGAAGTGAATTTGTAGCAGAAAATGAAGGGTTCTGTTGGTGATGATAACAAGGGGGATGGTAGCGAGAAGAGGAAAAAGAGGAGGAGCGAGAAGTAGGCGAGGGCGAGAAGGAACTCGAGAAGGCGGCGAAGAAGGGAAGTAGACATTGCAAGGGCACTGAAAGCAGTGGAGCTAGGAGTATCTCAAAGGTCCTCCAGATCAGAGAATATGAAGATGGACACATGCATCATGGCGACTTTGAAAACATGGAAGAAAGACCGCAGATCCAAACAAAGAAGGAAAAGAATAAGAAGCACAAAGAGGATAAGAAGATGGATGATATAGATGCAGCTTTCTCAGCAACTAAGCATTTGCAGACGGCAAACAGATACGGGAGTTCGGGAGCAGAACAAGTCTTTGGGCAAGAACATCAAGGAATAAAAGAACCAGATCAAGTCAATATAACGAGAAAAAGAAGGAAAAGGGGAGTAGGGATACTGATCCTGTTGGGGATAACCCAAAGATGGAGGAAGCAAGTGGATCTTCTGATGCGGTGATAGCGAAAAAGGATATTCATGAGAAGGAGAGGAGCAAGAGAAAGAAACGGAAACGGATTGAGGAACAGGGTTAGGTAGCAAGGGGAAATATAGATAAGAAGCACATGGAATCTGAAGTAGATACTCGTTCTACAAATGACACTATGGGGGGTGAAGAGAAGAAGCCAAATAAAGTTAGGAAGCGCAAGAAGGAGAAGGCTGCAAAAGATGGTATTGAAGCTAAAGATCGAAAAAGAAACCAAAGAGAGTAAGTTTTGCTGAAAATGTTGAGGTTTTCCTCCCTTAGATGGTCCGAGTGAGGAAGATAATAGTAAGGATGGAAACCTTGTGCGGGGTAAGAAATTCTCGGAAGAAGAAGATGAGCTAGTCAAACAGGCCTGTTTATAAATATATAGAAGCTCATGATTTAGGTGAAGATGGCTTGCAGATGGTACTCAACTGTGGAAGACATCGCGAGGCCAGAAAATGTTGGAAGGAAATTGGCGCATATTTACCTTGGGGCCTAATGAAAGCGTCTATCATCGAGG